>CAUYLG010039432.1:0-193889 GCA_963573385.1 Cacajao melanocephalus | reverse complement strand
AGGTATACCTATCAAACGTAGATTAGGTCTTTTCACATAGTCCCAGATTTCTTGGAGTCGTCGTTCATTCCTTTTTACCCTTTTTTCTCTATTCTTGCCTTCTCGTTTGATTTCATTGAGTTCATCTTCGACCTCTGATATCCTTTCTTGTGCTTGGTCAATTCAGCTGTTGAAACTTGTGCATGCTTCGTGAAGTTCTCGTGTTGTGTTTTTCAGCTCCATCAATTCATTTATATTCCTCTCTAAGTTGTCCATTCTCGTTAGCATTTCATTAAATCTTCTTTAAAGGTTCTTAGTTTCTTTGCATTGGGTTAGAACATGTTCTTTTAGCTCACAAAAGTTTCTTATTATCCACCTTCTGAAGCCTGATTCTGTCAGTTCATCACACTCATTCTCTGTCAGGCCTTGTTCTCTTGCTGATGAGGAGCTGCGATCCCCGGTAGGAGGAGAGGCATTCTGATTTTGGGTGTTCTCAGCCTTTTTGCACTGGTTTCTTCCCATTTTTGTGGATTTATCCAGCTGTCGTCTTTGTAATTGCTGACTTTCAGATTAGGTCTGAGTGGATGTCTAGCTTGTTGGTGATGAAGTTTTTTCTGTTTCTTAGTTTTCCTTTGGCGGACGCCCCTTCCCCACAGAGCTAGGCCTTCCCGGGTTCAGCTGTGCTTACTGTGAAACTCTCAGTCCTCAGCGCTTCCAATTGCTGTTCTTCTTGTGGGGATGGGACCAGCCAAGACCGACTCAAAGGGCACCCAGTCCTGTATACTCCACACTGAGAAGTGCCTTGCCTCGCCACCCTGGGGCACCGTCAAAACAGCCATGCCGGCCAAAATAGTCGTGCCGGCCAAAAGAGTCGCGCTGGCGACCCGTATGGCTCCTCCCCTGGGTAGCTCCCAGTTTGTGGGCAACAGAAATTCATCTGAAATTGTGGTGTCCACTCGCTCTCTGCGCTTTCACTGGGAGCTACAATCATGAGCTGTTGTTAATTGACCATCTTGGATCTCTCTCCCAGTCATATAATTTTTTAAGTTTCCAAAGACTCAACTGGGTGTATGAAATAATGCAGTAATAAGATATACAAGAGTATTTGTAAATGTGATACATTTTTGTTTAATAGAGCATGTTAACATAGATTCCATTAAGAATGCATCAACTGAAAGCTAAATTATAATTTCACTTTCAAATTAATTGAAAAGATGGTGGATCCATGAGCAAATCAGTTTGAAATAGAAGGCTATCTTTCCTTTTTTCCAAATAGCTGAGAGAGGAAATAATACCCTACTTTGGCTGAGAGAGGAAATAATACCCTACTTTGGCCCCCAAAATCCTAGGACAATGACAAAAATGGTCGAGTTAACCTTTACATGGGTGCCAGATACTTCAATAAACATTGATTTGAAGAATGTTAAGGCATTTCTGTTTGTTTCCTCATTTATAAAACAAAGGGTATTGACTAGATTAGTGCTAAAGTAGTTGGTAGTGACTTAAGCCAATCCACCAGGAGATAAGAAATCTACACTTCAGAATATAAAGCGGTACTTACTTCATCAAGAAACTTTTCTTTTCATTTAGGAAAAGGAAATAATAGTGTGATCATTGGAGATGATTTCTAGTTTCCCTTTTACCTCTAAGTATGATGATTTGATTGATAGTAGTTTGTGAGGCTTTCTAATTTTGTAAAAGTTCTAAATGTCAGAAGTTTTGCTATAATTTGCATAGTCCTTATTGCATAAAAGCTGTTCTTGTTAATTTTTTCAGATTTCTTAAAGTGCTTTGATTCTTTATAGGTTGTCATCGTTAAAAATTTTGTTTCTTCCAGTCTTTCACATAGCAACACTGTCATCATCATGTAAGTCATCTTTGCAGAAGGGGAAAGCAGGGAGAAGACCTAAATTAGACTAAAGTAGAGACAATGAAGTACATTATCATTTCTGTGCCCTGATGGCACAGGGAAGGCAGTTCCAAGAACATTAGATTAGTTGTTAAATTAAAGAACCTGGAAAATCGGCACATCTCTATTTTGCTTAACTGACTACATTGTTCTGAGTGTTTCCTGGGGATGTGTATAAGGAAAGGAAGTTTGTCCTCAACATATCTTTACCTATAACCTTCTTAATTCCCATATCCTTCCTCTTATACAAGTTGAGTAGTTGGTATTTTTCTTCTCTATCCAAACCTCTTAGTTTAAATGGCTGTCACATTACAATCTTCTGTTGGAAAGAATTGGAGTCAACATATGTTTACACCATGTTTACCACCAAAGTAAGTGTAGTTGATATATGTTTTAGTGCAAGATATTTTTAAAATATTCCTTCAAATCCTCTTCAGCCAACTCACTGGCCTGCAAATTACCCCAGGAACTATTTTAAATGCTGGAAATAATTCTATAGAAATAGCATAGAATAATTCTCATTGATTATTCAATGGGGCTGGAGAAGAAGTTAGATGAAGAAGCATATGACCTTTTAAAACTCCACAGATGACAGTGCTATGAAACTGCTAATCATGGTTTTTGAAAGGACTTCATATACTTCATTCCTTAGCCCAACTACATATCCAGTTCTTAAACCAATCAGGAACACCCTATCAAGCTTGCCAGCACATGATTAGACCCAGTTAGTGACTCACTTTTCAAAGCAACCTGTTTCAACTTTAGAGAATTCAGAGTATAAGAAATCACTGCAAAATTAGTCTCATGGCAACTTTCAGAAATCAGTCTCATGTCTCTCCAGTGGAGCTATTTAAAACAAATTCAATTCACTTCACCCAAGATGGTCATTCAAATATTTCAAGTATATACCCTTCTAAGAGACCCTATTCCAGGCCCAGCACTTCATTCCTCAATCTGTTTTCTTGTGGCAGTTTCTAATCACTCTCACCAGTCCTGTCCTTGCCTTCTGAACACATTGCAGCAGAGCTGCTTTTGTTGTTGGCATTGTTGTTTTTAATTGAGATGGAGTTTTGCTCTTGTTGGCCAGGCTAGAGTGCAATGGCGACATCTCGGCTCACCGCAACCTCTGCCCCTGGGGTTCAAGCGATTCTCCTGCCTCAGCCTCCTATGTAGCTGGGATTACAGGCATGTGCCACCACGTACAGCTAATTTTGTAATTTTAGTAGAGACAGGGTTTCTCCACCTTGGCCAGGCTGGTCTAGAACTCCCGACCTCAGATGATCCCCCTACCTCAGCCTCCCAAAGTGCTGGGATTACAGGTATGAGCCACTGCGCCTGGCCCAGAACTGCTTTTAAAAGCCATCCCTAAAACAGGTGAAATCCTTCATATGAAATCTCAGAAACTAGGAGATCAAAACTATTTTCTGTCACTCTAGATGCTGTGTTTCAAATAAATGCATTTTTACTATTTGCTATTTAAACTAGTCTTTGTGGAATCTTTATCACCAAATAGCCCACTTTTAATTTGAATAACCTAAAATTTTTACATTGACATACCATGTTTTACAAATGTATACTTGCTGCCAACTTTTGGCCCTAACAGAAGAATGTTCTATTGATCACTAGAAATATCTATCTTATTGGAATTGATTTATTGTCACAACTTACCACCAGGTTTTATTTTGATTCTCACATCATTTGTAGTCACTGCTCATCTCTGCTTTGTGCCACCCCAGTATTCATCTACATCATCATGAAGCAAGACAAGGCTAGAGCTATATCACTGACAATAAGATTGTCCTCCAGGCTGGCATGAGTTCATTGATTGAGCAATGCTGATTAGCATCCTCGAAGCTTGTTTCTTCCACCAGTTGTTAATTTCATTAGTTGTATTATACTAGATTTCTCCACTATTTTCAGATGGACACAACAAGAACCTCTTTCCTAACATTTTGGTCCAAATATTCTAAGCTTATCATTTTATCCTGACATACCTCCCTATGGCAAATGAGGCCAGTGTGACCTAATGTGGTCCCCTAACCTTTGATGTTTTTGGTACATGCTGTTTTTCACTTGTAGTGTACTGAACCATCCTTTTAATAGTCTATCCTAGAATCTTGCCCAAATTTAATGATAAAAATCAATCCATCAACATAAGGCATGTCTACGCTCTCCCCATGTTTCTTACAGAGTTTACTATATTTTATTATAATTGTTTATAGATATGTTACAAAAGGCAAGAACTGTATCTAAGGATAGTACCTGGCATACGAAATATCTGTTGAATGAATACATTAAAATCCTTCAATCATTTTTTAGCAATTAAAATTAAAGGCATTGCAAGGATTTTAGATAATAGGTATGGTATACAGACTCTAAGATGACCCACATGATCCTGCCTTCTGATACTTAGACCTTTGATTATCCCTCCTTTTGAGTGAGAATAGGACCTGTGCCTTGCTTTAAACTAGTCGAATACAGCAAAGGTGATTGTATGCATGGGATTATAAGTAATGCTCATCTTGGGAAGTGAATCCTTCCTTGCTGGTTTTGAAAGAGTGAAAAGTCATGTTGGAAAGAAATAGTCAAGAAACTGAGGGCAGCCCACATCAACAGTCAGCGAAAAACCAAGGCTCTCAATCCAACTACCCACAAAGAGCTAAATGTTACCCAAAAGTACGTGAGCTTGGAAGCAGATGCTTCTTCAGTCAAGCCTCAGGTGACACTGTAGACCACTGACCCCTTAATTTGAACCTTAGTAAGACTCACTAGCCATGCCTGGACTTCTGATCCACAGAAGCTACATATCCAAATGATCTAGAAAGCTTTATAAATATATACATGTTCCAACCTCAAACTTCAACTATTTTGAAAAAAAAAAAAAAAAAAAGCCTTACAGGTGATTCTGGTTGAGAACAACTGATCTAAATTAATCAATTTTAATATAAAAATTAAAAATAAAATTATACAGGAGTAGGTAAACAAAACAAAACAAAAAGATCTTCTAAATGAATCGAAAGGGCAAGAAAGATATGCTTCCAGAAATGGTCACAAAGGATGTTGAGGGTATAATTTGTACATTGTACACATTGTATGTTCCGATTTTACTTTTCCTTAAAGATTCCTTCAGCAAGTTGTGTTGAAGTATGGCTATCAGTATTCCACTGACAGAGAGAGCTCCACATTTTTGCTATTTTGTTCACATTTATCTTAAGAATCTTGGTTTCCCTGGGGCTATCTGTGACCTCTTAGTCTTGATTCTAGAACCACCTTTCTTATCTGAGATTATAGATTTTGAGTGCATCTAGGTCATCCCCACTTATCATATAATATCCTCACCTTAGATATACACCCACCTTTCTTGTAAAACAACCTTCTCTGCACTTTCTCTTAGGTCCCTTTTACATGCCCCTATTTTTAAACAATATCTATGCTATACATGTTAACTCCTCACCACCTCAACCCATATTTTTCAATGAGTACTCTGGGAAAACCTCTTTTCTATCCTGAAGCAAGAGCCTCTTTGAAGTTACACTGAGAAAAGTTTCAGTTATACCAATGTCTATTGCTACAAGGGTATATTTTTCACTTAATTTCTCTGATTTCTATTCTCTCAGCTACCCTGAAGGAGACAAGCTATTCTATTAACAAACAGGGCAGGCTATGTCTTCCTAGTTATCTCTAAACTGAACTATAGTTCTACTAACTAAATTGGACTCCCTCTATGGAAGAATCAGAGCCTAAACTTGAGGGTTCCTTCTAAATTTGTATTCACTCTTTCCCTTTAAATCTACCCATCAGCGGGCCTTGAAACTAAGATGTCCCCATCAAACCTCTGCTCATTCTCGTTGTCCAGCGGCTTATATATGCCACAAAGTTGTGGTTAGACCCATGTTTATCTCTAAAAGGATATATTCAGTACATCACCTTTTTTCAGATAGTTCTAACTTTTGCTTTAAATAGACTTTTGGCAAACTTTCTAACTTTCCTTTATCTCTCCATTTCTATTGGGAAGGGAAAACTGCTTTCTGCTGCTGATGGTTTAAAAAAATAATAATTTCTTATTAAAAACAGTCATGTACAGCTGAATGCAACACATTTTAGAACAGCTTACCAGTCCAAATATATAACAGTAATATTACAACAGGTAAAAGTAAGTTACAGATTAGATTTGCATTTCAAATAAGATCATTTAACAAGTTAAAGCCTTCCAATCCAAGACTGTGGAGGATATAAAGTATACACACCCTTTGCCAACACAATAACAATGAGCCCTTGAACTACTAGCCTATCCACTTTCCCAGCATCTGCTGAAAAAACAGGCATGCATTAAGAGTAAGTGGGAACACGAAGATTTGCATCCCTTGGTTCCCTTTCTCTATCCTTCAGGTGACCCCAAGAGTCACATCGCTGATAGCATTTCTATCACAATAAGACTGCTTCTACTTCGTGAATGTGACCTACATGGAAAAAGGTAGAAATCTGTACCCTAATAGCAAAACAAATCCAATTATGTACCAGCAATTTTAATGCCTTTCCAAGATTGAAGTGGCTCACTAAACCTCAGACAGTAAGGATCCAGGAAGCATGTTTATTTATTTATGCCATGCCTTCCTCTAAATAGGATTTGAGGCAGCTCAGTGAGCATGTTAATAATGCTTATTCTCAAAACCCTATTTACTGTGTTGTGCTGCAGCAGATATCATTACCCCTGTTTGCTCTTAGAAAACCTGACTCTTGGGAGGGTAGTTTGTTTATTTGTGGAATTTTCTGAAATTCAGAAAGGATCTTGAAGGCTGACTTAAAAAAAAAAAAAAAAAAAGAAAAGAAAAACTCCCATGGGATATGTGAGAAGAAGGGAAGAAAATAACCCAAATATTGGGGTGGAACCACCCTGGGAGGGGAGGGCAAGAGGAACCGACAAGGATAGTGCTGATGACAGAGATTGGTGTCTACAGGGGATCGTAGTCTGGAAACGGGACTTGGAAAATTATTGAAGAATTATGCTCCTCACAGCAGAGGCTGATGCCTATGTATTGGATTGTTAATTTTTTCTTCTTGATATTTGTGATTAGGGTACTGTGAAGTTTGGAAACTTCTGTTGCCTAGAAATGAGTATTTCCTTTGCTTCTGGGTGGAAATTCAGGTGGAGAGAGAAAAGGCATTGCTGAGGGCTCACAGGCATCAGTTACTGTGCTTAGTATTTTGCATATAGAGTTTCAACAGATCCCATTAAGAAATCTGCAAGATTGGAGTTATTGTTCCCCTTCTGTAGATGAGGAAACTGATGCAGAGAGAGAGAGAGCTAATTCATCAGAGGCAGCTAATAATTGACAAAGCTGAAAGTAGAATCTGGATCTATATAAGCCCTTTGTGTAAGAGAAAAACTTCTGAATGATATCTTACACTGTGCTCAGCATATAGTAGGCACAAGGTTATAGTGTCTGCTTGCAAAATTGACACAAAATATAAAAACAAGCCATTCAATAGATATTGACTAAGTGCCTACTATGTGCCAGACACTATGAATCAACATAGGATAAATTCTACACTAAAATTACAATTAAAATGTAAATCAGCTTTAATCTATGAAAATGAAATTAGGCCAGCAGGGAGGCTATCAAATGAGACTATTAAAATACATCCCATAAGAGGAAGAGCACACAGAAAAAATGAGGTGAAGAGAGGATGAGATAATGTAATTTCAAAATTGGCTCCTGTTCTCCTGAAATACTTTTAAGATTTTACTGCAGAATTACACAATCAACAAGAACATGTCATTTTTAAGACTTTCTCACTCAGGTCAGTGCATAAATAATAATACATTTTTTTAAATGTATGACTATTCATTAAACCATTGACCACTTTCAGCCTATTGAGTACATAAGTATTTTTAAAATTACTTTAATACATATTTACCCAATAGACCAGAAAAGTTATTTTGGTACATGATGTACATTTTAAAAGCTGCCTACACAAGGAGTTATCTGATCTAAGCTAGAGTCTGCTGCTAACTACATAATATGCATTTTAAAGAACAACCTAATTATGGGCTTACCCAAGAGAACAAAGTTAATACTGAGGGTCAATAGTTATTACCTTCCTTTACCATCTTTTATTCTTTTCTGTCAAATAAAATGGGAAGAAAAGTTTATGCCCGCTCTCTTATCTATTTTCTCTTGACAACTCATGTTCCAATGCTTTTCTCGCCCCTACCTTCAAACAAAAATAAATAAGGGAAGGAAGGAAAGAAGGTAGGAAGGAAGAGAGGGAGGGAGGGTAGGAGGGAGGAAAGGGAGCAGAGGAGGGTGAGAAGAAGGAAGGAGAGCAAGACAAATAAAAAAAAAAAGAAACCCACATAATTAAAATTAAGTGCCTGGCTTATAACAAATATGAAAGATCAAAAGTTCATCCCTTAATTTACATTAGTTTCTCTGAAAGATCAAAAATCCATTCCTCAATTTATATTATTTTCTCTCTTCTAATTATTTAACCTATATGCTCCGTATTTCCAAAATTATATAGTGTCCTCTGTTTATTTTATTGGAAACATTACCTTTCCCCTTTTCCCTTGGTAAGACATAATTGTATAGGTTCCTTTCTTTACTTGCACAAAACAAAGATTCTATGTTTTCTAAGCCATTGAGTCTGTTTCCACTGGTACAATGTAAAGGGTTTCTCAGCAGAAAATCCATTCCTGTGCATACAAATATAAAATCAAAAACTGTATTTTCCACTGGGCACAGTGACTCATGCTTATAATCCCAGCACTTTGTGGGGGCAACGCAGATGGATCACTTGAGATCAGGCATTTGAGACCAGCCTGATCAACATCATGAAACCCTGACTGTACAAAAAATACAAAAATTATCTGGGCATGGTGGCATGTGCCTCTAATCCCAGCTACTCAGGAAGCTGAGACAGGATAATCCCTCAAACCCAGGAAACAGAGATTGCAATGAGCCAATATTTCACCACTGCACTCCCGCCTGGGCAACAGATTGCAACACTTTAACAAAAAAAAAAAAAAAAAAAAAACAAACTCTATTTTCAACAGGTAGACTGACTGACTTACTAGTTTCTCTGCTCAGTGTCCTCATTTTGCCACACTGGCAGTAGCAATACCACCCCATCTTTGAGGGGGACCTAATAGACCAACAGAACAAGGTTGGCAGTTTCTCCATTGGGATGACATTCCCCCTTCATTTTTGGTGATATATAACCACTCATTTAGCTCTAATGAATATAGCCAAAATGGAAATACTACCTCATATTTAAGTAGTAGACGTCAGATCCTCATGAAACAGTAAGTTATGTCTGTGAATATAGATGGTTGCCATATACACTACTCATAAATGTTATCCTCTATCACTCTCAACTGTGACAGCAGAATTAAGGGTGATATTTATTTTATTTAAAAACAATCATTTTGAATAATGGTTTACTTCCTGTCTTTACCTCCACTTCCCCATCACTTAAATCAATTACATTCTGTCTCCAAAAAAACTCACAGAAATCTTTGACTAGTTCTAACTGAATCTTAAGACTTATCCTCCTATTCTAAATGTGTTTATTTTGATCAGTTTAGTAAAATGCATTCAGGTTTAAAGATGAATTAAAAATACCAAAGTCAAGGTTATTTTTTAATTCATCTCAATAATTTATCATTTCTATGCTTTATATTTTAATCATTGTTATGTACCTGAAGAATACCCAGAGATCCAAAAGCTGGTGGGAATTTCTTAAATAAACTTGGGAATTTTATAGAGGAAGGATGAAGTCTTATAAGAAGCTAAGTTGATTTTAATTAAAGAAAATTTATTTACTCTCAGCACAGTAATTAAAATATAATTAATATTTAAAGAAACAATTCTAATACAAAAAAAAAGTGTCTGAACTTCTCCATGACTATACTAATGAGCTGATGACTCCACCTTACTGTACCCATGTTGCCTACTCTCTGGATGACAAGAATAACATGTATAATTATATACATTTTATAAACATAAAGTCATTATTTTGTATTTAGTGGGTACAGATATATAGCAAAAAAAAACTAGATAAAATTTAAAAATAATATACTCCATTATACATCTAAACTAGCAAGATTCTGATTCCACCACTTCTTGATTACATATTACACAGGTTAGTTTTTTATAAACATACCATTCTCTATTAATAGTAAACTCTACAAGGGGGTCAGATTTACTTTCTCATTTAGTAACAGATCCAAGATGCGGACTAAAAGTTAGACCAAACTGGAAAGAAACTTTAAAGTCTTCAGGCTGCTTGATGTGTTTGTTACTCTTTTAAGTCTTTGAGAAATATATCAATACCTGTTAATTTACAGGCATATTCTCCTTTGTTTCTAACAAGTTTTAAAATAATTTTTGCATTTTCATCAAATTAATTTCAGCCATAATTGAACTCAGTTTGACAAAGGAGACACATCAGAATCTATGTGAATACATTTTCTGTCACCATCTGAGTTGAACTGGTATTAGGGCAGCCTTTCTTCTCAGTCCTCTATTTACAAAATATGCCTTCAGGAATCAGATTAGATTCTGTTGCAAGCATTTTTAAAAACCCTGTAGTCCACATTCAGATTATCTCTGCCTTTCTTGGTACAGGTCAGTTATCTATATAAAATGGCAATGAAATACTAAACACTTTTTTCATTTTGGTCACTGATTTTAAACTAGACTTCAAAGTGAGAACCAGATGTAGATGCAAAGTTCATTATCTATCTGGCTACCACTTTCCCAGAAAAATGACCTATTGACTAACCCCCATAGGTAAATTCCCATCAATAGCTTCAAATTCCACATGACCTCAAAGGACATTAAATCTATTCATTTCTGTCTTGCTTTAGTGTCCAAGTAGATGAAGCAGGATTTAGAAACTTGATTAGATGAATCATCATTGGTTATGAGATCAGTTTTATTATTTATTTGGTAGAATTTGCATAACACATTAAGTGTGGTAATTAATAGAATTATGAATGGTAATTTGGGCTGTTGAGATTTTCTGTTTGGTCGTGGATAGTTAAAACTACTTGGTTAAAAGATTTCATATGCTTCTATATGTAGATTCTAAAACAAAAGCTGTTTCTTTATGTATTTAGTACCTACTACTGCATATTCACTGTTTTCCACCCATATCTCCAAATCAAAATCTTCCCAGAAAATTAGAGCAAATAATATTTTGAATTCTCCTTGGAAGAATGTAAGATTTTAGAAAAAGGTGAGTTTCAGCTAGCTTCTCAGCATTTCTGGGGTTGCTGTTTGTGCATTTTCTTTCTTCTGACAAGATCCCTAATACTGACAACTAGAATTGTTTCAAGCAAGATGGTGCAATTTAGCTTTGCATGCTTTTTTCTAGACCTATTAGTGTGATAGTAACTGATTTTCTTTTGCATAGCTTTTAAGGTAAAATTTCTAGATTAGTGGAATTGGATTTGATATCTCACAAAGGGTTGAGGGAAGATAAGAACTAAAGATCAGTTCACTGCATCATAAATCAAAGAAACCCTGAATGAAATGAGGAAAGGAAGGAAAAAGATGTTCATAGCTCAGACTCCAAAAGAGAGGAGAGTGAATATATTAAGGTTCAATGGTTATAATCTGACAACAGCCTAATATGGCAGTCTTATAATGGGAAGGGATCTAATCTATAAATTGTAATTCTACCTTTCTGTCTATCCCACTGTGTGATCTTAGGACTCGATTTTCTAATCTATAAAATGAGAATATTGAAGTGTTTGGTCTATAAATGCCACTCTAGCTGTAAAATTACCTAATCTGACCTGAAACAGGAGACTGAGTCAAATTCTGAAGTAGGTAAAATTTCTGGCCTACGACCTCCCTACCAGTCTACATTTTCTTCCTCTTAACACATTTCCTGGTGATCTCTCCAACCTCCAGGTCTTATCTGGGATAAATATTTTCCCTCTTGGGGGAGTCAAACTGTCTGGCAATTAATGCAACATAGTTGACTAAATAATACAGATGTTAGCTGATAATGGCTAAATTAATGACCCTTTCCACAAGTAATAGCATTTTAAACATAAATGGATTCTCAAAGACTAAAACACCATGACCCAAAAGACTGAAATTATAATGATGAACTGAGAGGAAGTAGACTTAATCTTTTGTGCATAAGTAATTATCTACCCTGCTTACTCATAAAGCGATCCTGACTGCTTTGTCTAGAGTAAGAAGTTCAACATAGAAGTTGAAACAACGCCATAGTTTGGTGGTTATTAGCACAGACATTGAAAGCAGAGTTGGATTTGAGTCCCTGCTGTATCATTTCATAACTGCTTGAGTTTTGACAAGTTACTAAGCTATCTAATCTTAAGTTTTCTTATCTAAAATATAGGATAATAATGCCTATATCCCAGAATCGTTTTAAAGAATGATGACAGTATATTTGGCACATAGTACACATGTAAAAACTGCTTATTAACATTATTATTACCACTTACCTGGGAATATTAGTGATGAGCCTGTTTAAAAATCAAATGATGTTATTTTCACTTCTGCATGGAGACCCATAGCAAGCCTTGCTATTTTATAAAAAGAACATATACTATAAGACCTCTGACTTAAAAATAATGACACTGGCTCAGCATCAGCAAATCAGTCTGGTTATTTTATAGTTACATTTACATAATTAATTGGCTGAATACTGCTTTATCTTGTCAAATCCAACCTTTCTATGTTCAATGAGCAACTTGCAGCCCCACATAAATGGTGGATAATTTCCCTAAGTCCTCAAAATTATCTGTCCTATTTAGATAATCTTTAAATGATAGAAATAGATTGAATTGAAATGGAAAAGGACTGACCTCATGCTATGAATCAAATAAGTACAAATAAGAAACCAATCCAAAAGAGAAGCTCTCTGCATTTGCACACTTTATTAGCCTTTGGTCCCTGTCTTCTGACTACTTAATATTACTATTGTAGCATTATTTTACTGTATAAAGCTTTCCGTGTTTTATTCGGATCAATAGCTTTTGTCTTTAAATTTATAGATCTTGCTTGTCCAAGTATCGAATAACTACTGAAGCCAAGGACTGGGGAAGAGCTCCCTCCACTAATAGGGCTAAGAAGAAGCCTCACAAAGTGAGCTGGCCCTCAACTCCTCTCTAGCTTTTTATCTTCAGAGTCCAGAAGGATCCCCAGATGCTGGGAATAAGCCTACCCCTATGACCTTTATACTTCCATTACCAAGGCTCAAGTGAAAAGTGCCAAATCTTTGAAAATCCAGGTAAGATCCATCCTTTCCTCCTGTCCCACTGCTGACTAGACTCTACCAGACTCTTGGGACCATCAGGACAAATTTCATCATGCTTCTCATCAATGTTTATGTCCTTATCACAGGAAACCCAAGATTCTCTGGTCATCCTTCCCTGAACTTCCTGAACTTTCTGCTCATTTTCTCTGAGACAAATGAAACAATTAGAAGATGACTTCCAAAAGTTTTCTACTATACACACTCACCTATTTTCTGGCTATTTTCTGCCTATTTGCTCCTCTTTCTCTCTCGTTACTATTAACTATCTGTGTTCCTAGCTAAGATTAACTCTTAACTTCGCAATAGAGATCATCCATTGCCTGCTTGACAGCATTGGTCTGGCTGATTTCCCCTCTCTCTTGCATTGTCAATGTTACTTTTTCCAGTATCTCTCTCTCTCTCTCTCTTTTTTTTTTTTTGCTTCCACCACTCTGTAGAAACTCTTCTTGCTCTTGTCATCATCACCGTATCTGTACTAATCCAATAGTAAAATTCTCAGTCTTCATGCTACTTAACCTATCAACAGCATCTGACACATTTCATTCTTAACTTCTCCTTGATGTGGCTTCTAAAACTCCATACTCACCTGACTTTCCTATAACTCACCAGGTACTTATTTCAGTCTGTGTGGTCAATTCTTTATTGTTCACCAATCTCTTGATGATGTAGAAACTGAGGACTGAGTTCTTAGACCACATCTATTTTGTCTCTACATCTACTTCTTTGGTAATCCCAGTCAGATTCAAGGCTTTAAATGTTGCCTCTATGCTGATGACTCTCAGATTTAGTTTCCAGCTAGTATCTAGATTCTCAACTTCAAACTCCCACTCAACATCTCCACATGCATATCTCATAGGCATCTCAAGTGCGGCATACCCCAACTCCCCAGCTGAACTCCCAAAATCACCTGCCACCCAAACCTTCTAAAACAGTCTATCTTAGTGAAGAACGGCTTTATTCTTCCACTTGTTCAGACCAAAAACCCTGGAGTCACCCTTTATTCCTCTTTCTCTGTTGTGTGTGCGTGCACACACACACACACACACACACACACACACACATCTCATCCTATTAAAAAACAAGTACTACTAACTCTGTCCTCAAAATATATCCAGAGTCCCATCATGTTTCACCATGTTTCCTGCTGCTATGTTTCTGACCCAGGTCACCGTGATTTTTCCCAGAGTATTGCAATAGCCTCCTAAGCGGTCTTCATACTTCTTTCTGTGAATTCTCAACATTGCAGTAATAGGCATACTAGGAAAACTTACCAGTCAGATCTTATCATTCCTCTGCTCAAAACTCTCCAATATCTCCCATATAACTCATTTTAGGAACCAATGTTTCACAGTGAATGGCCTGTAAGTCCCTATAGAATGTGTGGCTGCCTGTTAACTCTCTGACCTTATCTCCTATAAACTCACAGCCCTATGCTCCTGCCCTGCTGGTCATCTTGCTCCTTCTCAGACTTGCCAGATGTGCCTCCACAGCAGTGTTTTCACTCTTTTCCTTAGTGGCCTGGAATGCTCTTCCCACAGACACCAACGTGACCTATGTCTTCACTTACTCATTTATAACCTCTGTAGAAGTATCCTCTTCTCAGAAGGGTTTCCCTTGCTTGCCATATTTAAAACTGGACAGGGAAAATGTGGCACATATACACCATGGAATATTATGCAGCCATCAAAAAAGATGAATTCATGTCCTTTGTAAGGACATGGATGAACCTGGAAACCATCATTCTCAGCAAACTGACACAAGAACAGAAAATCAAACACCGCATGTTCTCACTCATAGGCAGGTGTTGAACAATGAGAACACGTGGACACAGGGAGGGGAGCACTACCCACTGGCGTCTGTTGGGGGGAAATAGGGGAGGGACAGCAGGAGGTGGGGGAGTTGGGGAGAGATAGCATGGGGAGAAATGCCAGATATAGGTGAAGGGAAGGCAGCAAATCACACTGCCACGTGTGTACCTATGCAACAATCTTGCATGTTCTTCACATGTACCCCAAAACCTAAAATGCAATAAAAAAAAATAAAAAATAAAATATTCATTCACCTTTTGACATAGCCATTTCTTTGAGGATATTTCAGCTGATTGAGTTCTATTTAAACATCCAAATGAACTAGCTATGATTTCTAATTGTTGTTTGTTTTAAACAGAACAAGAACTTAAAGTCATTAGGAGAATCAGTCTGAATGAGGAATCCACCTAGATTTTTATAATCCCCCAAACGCTTGTAGTGTTTCACCTACACGTAATCTAATTGTAGTTTATTCTTTAATGATCTATTTTGTCCTTATTGAGTTTTTCAAAGCATTTGACTTAGTTTCTTTGAAAATGACACTCTTTTGTCACTCAGATCTCACAAATTTAAGCAGCATCTAATTACATTGTACTATTACAATAACAAGTTTAGTTGACTTAAGCCATTTGGAAAACAAGGACAACTGATTCTTTGTGAACATTCTACTCATCTGGTAGGCCTCCTGGAGCAAGCAGCTGACTACCGCAGCCCTCAGTCAATATTTTTCCCAGAGGGGATTAAGAGCCTCAGTTCAGTGGAAGTTGGTTAAGAGTTTCTAGTAGCAGGGCTATTGTGAGGCTTAAATGTGAAAATACCCCTAAAGTGCTTAGAACACCTACCTGGCTCCTGTTAATCGCTCACCATTAGTTGTTATCATTATTATCATGATCATTAGTGTTGCTGTTGTTATTGTTATTATTCAGCTCAAGGAAAGACCTTGGGATAGGGTGGAGAGTGGCCTGAGAAAGGACAAAATGTGCCAGCCCTAATAGCATCAAGTAAAATTGGAGAGGGAGCAATGGAGGTGGAAAGGAAGCATCAAACTCAATGAGAGGACCCAGAAAACAGACCTCTGGGAAATAGGTGACTTGGGCAAGGAGCATAGAGGAGGGGCATGTAGGTAAGGGGGAGTTATACTTGAGTATTAGTAATTGTAGTGTGATGCTTGAGAACAATGGTTCCCAAATGCTGGCTCAAAGACAGGTAGCTTCAGTATCACCTGGGAGTGTGTTAAAAATCCAGATGTTCTCATTCCTTAGATCTCTAGTGAAACCCAGAAACCTGTACTACTAAAAGCTGCCCAGGGAGGCTTGGCTGCATAGCCAGGTTTGAGAAGCCATGCCATGAAAACAGTAGAAGTCAAGAAACTGGACTGTGGTCTTGAGTCCAGAATGGACTTGTGTGACTTTTCTGAGACCCCCTATGGCTTCTGTCTTGAGAGATGAAAGGTGAAATGAAAGATGTGAAGTGTTCTGTTCCCTCTAGTGCCCCCTGCATGTATAAGGGTGACTGTTAGGACACTTGCAGGGACTCTCTGTGTTTGAGAATGCCACATCAATCAAGGTTCCTTGGCCTATCTATCCCCTCTTCCTCTCCTCCTCTAGGCTTGGCAGCAAAGCAAGAGACTTAGACCATATGATCCAAAATCCCTTCTAACTAAAGTTCTTTCACTATGGTTTGTTTTATGTTTTGCAGACACCAAGATCCTATATGTTCATGTGGCTCCTTGCAGATATCATTTCTGTACTTTTTATTATTACCATATTTTGTTTTCACTGGTAAGTATATATTTATAATTTTAAATGAATTTTTTTCCAAAATAAAATAAATGGATTCTTGTAGGAAATTGAGAAAAATAACAGTTATACTCTTCCCATAATCCCACATGGCAAGACGACATTTATAATCTGAATCTCTCTTCTCATGCTGTCTGTGGTTCCTCACATCCCTTTGACCTCCCCAACACAAGACAATATTTTCAGGATAAGGACTGTCACTAAAGCTTAGTGAAGCCTATTACTATGGATTCAATGTGAAGCAGTTGAAAGGACAGGGCTTAAATATTGCCCCGAACAAGTGCCTCCATCTTCCCACCTTCCATGAAACTGGGCATAGCAATGTGCAAAGAGCAAGTTCATGAACCAGGAAGACTGGGTCTTAGCCCTGGCTTTGTCCCTTAGTTGCTAGGTGACCCTGAAAAAATAACTGCTCCTTTCGGGGCCATAATCTTTTTTATTTATTTATTTATTTTAATAGAGTCTCACTCTGTTGCCCAGGCTGGAGTGCAGTGACACGATCTCAGCTCACTGCAACCTCCACCTTGAGTTTAAGTGATTCTCCTGCCTCAGCCTCCCAAGTAGCTGGGATTACAGGCACCTGCCGCAACACCTGGCTAATTTTTGTATTTTTAGTAGAGACGGGGTTTCACCATGTTGGCCAGACTGGTCTTGAACTCCTGGCCTCAGGTGATCTTCCCGCCTGCCTTGGCCTCCCAAAGTGCTGGGATTATAGGCATGAGCCATCGTGCCTGACCCATAATCTTTTTATCTGTACAAGAAAATGACATTTGAGAATCCTTGCAGGAAAATGCTATAAAATTGTAAGTTTCAAAATGAAATGGGGAAGAACATCCTGCAAGAGAAACGTTAGAGGAGACCATGGTTCTTTAAACCCCTTCATTTTTCATGGTTGGTCTGCTTCCTTCTAGGCGGAGAGAGACTAAAAAAGAAAAATTGTTTGAAACCTCCAAAAATCCCACAGGTAAAGTTAGAGGCCTAGCTCACTCCTGTTTCTTCATGCCTACTCATTGCTTCCAGGAGACAGGGGCTGCTTTTCATGTCCCCAGTAAGAGCTGAGGGTGTTTGGAAAGTTGTGGGTGGGGTGGGGGCAAGGACCAGGGAAGTATAGGCTGAGCACAGATTCTGGAGGACTCTGTACATCAGGCCTCAGATTTTGGATTTCGTCCTCTAAGCAATGAGGCGCCTTGGCAGATTTCAAGCATGAGTGTTTACTTCTTCATATATTCATGTGTCATACAGCCACTAAGTCCACACTTTGTGCCAGGCACTTAGAGAGGGGCTGAAGATAACTGAAGGATGTCTGTGGAGGGTGGCTCGAGAGAGGGGAGGGGCTGGCCCTCAAAGAGCAGTGAGGAAGCTGGTAAAAGTATAGCCATTGACGTCATTGAGCTAGGCATCTAGGTCCAGGACAGAGTGGCTGCCATGCCCATTAGGGGGAAGGTGTTTTTGGGTGTCATTTGTGGGTGATATATGTTGGAGGCTAGAGGAAGAAAACTTCAGCAGTTCTGGAATTGCTAGACTAGAGTCGAGTCACTGTATATTGGCAATTAGGAGATGGCAAGTGAGTATCACACAAGGAAGGCATATGTAAAGGGCTAAAGAAGTGAACTAGGCCTAGTAACAGGAAGGGATGCTAGAGTTTATTTCTCTGTGGGTTTTGAGGATGGTCACACAGTGATTTACTAGTTTTGGAAGCCAATGCTGTGTCAAAGGGAAACCAACTAGGAGGCAGAAGACTGTGAGGTGTGGGATGTAATTTCATTCCGCAACTCCTGGAGACTTAAGTAAAGTTGGAACAGTCACAAAATCATGAGTTAATTTAATTTATGGACAATGGTGAACTCCTGATATTCCATGTACCAGCTGGCAGATGAGTGGAACTGATACAACGCTTAGGGTTGCAGGAATGAATCCACAGGGATCATGAAAAACTAAGTTTAGAAAGTTGAATAAATTAAATAGAAAGCAATGGTTTTTCATATGCTGTGAAACTGAAGGTTTAAGCCGAGTTTACCCAGATCTCTCTGAGGCAGGGAGATCTAAAGTTATGTGAGTTACAAGTTACAAGATTCCAAGTTACATGGAATTTAAGATCACTCTACTGGCTATGTTAAGAAGTCTGAAGCTAACTAGTGATTCCAGCTAGCTTATGATTATATCAGTAGTTGTTCCTTAGTAAGCTAGGGCTGCCATAACAAAATACCATAGACTGGGTGGCTTGAACAACAGAAATTTATTTTCTCACAGTTCTGGAGGCTTGAAGTCCAAGATCAAGGTGCTGGCAAATTTGGTGAAGAGCCCTAGTGAACACTGTCTTCTTAGCTTGAATACTGCTGCCTTCTCACTGTGTGTTCACATGGCCTTTCCTCTGTGTGTGCTTGGGAGAGTGGGATCTCTGGTCTCTCTTTTCTCTTCTCAAAGGACACCAGTCCTATTGGATTAGGGTGCCACCCTTATGGCCTCATTTAACCTTAATTACCTCCTGAAAGGGCCCTATCTCCAAATAGAGTCACACTGAGGGTTAGGTCTCTGACATATGAAATTGGAGTTGGGGAAACATAACTCAGCCCATAACAATAATTCAGCCAAGAAGTGATAGAACATGGAGATGAGAAGGAAACATGGTTGGGAAAGAAGTTTTGAAAGTAAAATTGAAGAACTATATAAACCTAGATAAAAGAGGTGGCTATAATGCCTTAGAAAAAGTACCCTGTTAACTTGACACTACCCACTACCATGTTGAAATGGTGATAAGAAAAGGTGAGTAGAAAATAAATTAAGGATTTTCCCTGTTTTTAAAAGCTCTTTGTTAGCTGTTATAGAAACCAGTTTTTCTTGATCTAAGCAGAAAGAAAAGGCATTGGAAAGCTATTTGGGTACCTCGAAGAGATACCTAGAAGGTGTAGGACCAAGTTTAGAATCAGGGAAGGAACAAGGGAGACTAAAAAGAAGCCAGGACCTCAACCATAACCACAGCCCAGATCCATTCAAGTTGAGGAGAATGGAGCCTCATCTACTAAATACAGAGTTCCATACCACCTCCAGGATGGGCATGTACTGCTGTACTGATGCCATGTCCACCACCAGAAGGCATTCATTGCCTCTCTAGTGTGAGGAAATATTTTTCAGCAATTTAAATGAGTCAAGTTTGTTGTCTTTTGTTTTATGTAGTTTCTTATGTAAAGTTTTCCGTTTTCTTACTCCTGTTCCTCTGTAACATGTCTTTTTTCCTCTGGCTACATTTTACGATTACTCCTTTTATTATTGGTTTTTAGTAGTTTGATTATGGCTTACTTTGGTGTGTGTGTGTGCGTGTGTCAGAGAGAGAGAGAGAGAGAGAGAGAGAGAAACTTGCTTAGAGTTTCCTGAAATTCTTAGATCGATTGGAGTATAAAATTTTTATCAATTTGGACATACTTTTAGTCTTTATTTCTTCATATATTTTTCTGCCTCTGCTGGGATTCTGGTTACACATATTAGACATGTGTATTATCCCATAGGTTACTGAGACACTGTGTTTTTGTTTTTCTTTCTTTCTTTCTTTTTTTTTTTTTTTTGAGACGGAACCTTGCTCTGTTGCCCAGGCTGGAGTGCAGTGGCATGATCTCAGCTCACTGCAGCCTCCAACTCCCAGGTTCAAGCAATTCTCCTCCCTCAGCCTTCTGAGTAGTCTCATTTTAAATATTTAATTAATTTCTGTTTCTTTATTTTAGATATATTATATTGCTCTGTGTACTAGTTTTTTGTTTTTCTTGTTTGTTTAGAGGCAAAGTCTCACTCTTTTGCCAAGTCTGGAGTACAGTGGCATGATCATGGTTCACTGCAACCTTGAACTCCTGGGCTCAAATGATCCTCCTGCCTCAGCCTCCTGAGTATCTGGGACCACAGGCACACACTACCATGACTGGCTAATTTTTTCAAAAAAATTGTAGAGATGGTATCTCACTATGTTGCCCAGGCGGATTTCAAACTCCTGACCTCAAGCAATCCACTTGCCCTGGCCTCCCAAAGCACTGGAATTACAGATGTGAGCCACCATGCCCAGCCTATGTTAGTTTTTTATTGCTATATTTTAAAAATTACTTCAAACAGCTTAACATTACACAAATTTATTTTCTTACAGACACAAATTTATAAAAGTTAGACAGTTCCTTTACTTAGTCTTTCCAGGCTAAAATCAGGGTATCCGTTGGGGCTGCAATCTTATTTGAAGTTTATGGTCCTCTTCCAGGCTCACTGCTTGTTAGCAGAACTAAGTTGCTCTTGTTGTACAAGTGAAGTCATCTCTGTTTTCTTAATGGCTGTTAGCAGGGTTTTGCTCTGAGCTTCTAGAAGTGATCTTCAAGTCCTACCCACATGGTCCTCACAACATGGCAGCTTACTTCTTCAAAGCTGGCAAGAGAATATCTCTCCAGTCTGCTATGATGAAGTCTATGTAATGAATGTAATGTAATCATTGGAGTAATTATCCCAGAACCTTTGTCATATAGCATAACCTAATTAAGAGAGAGAACTATCCTATCATATTCACAGGTCTCACTCCACTCAAGGGAAGGGGGTTGGATAAGGGATATATACCAGAGGTTGGGAATCTTTAGGGTTATCATAGAATTTTGCCTCCCATACCATGTCTTCCACTTCACTTATCTTATATAATATCTAATTTGCTGTTGATTTCCATCAGTGAAATTTTTATTTCAAGTATTATATTATTTATCTCTAGAACTTCCATTTGGTTTTTTAATATCTCACCTTTTCCCCCTCATTGTGTTCGTGTTCCTTTAAATATTTAAACATAGTTATAATCATTGTTTTAATATTCTTATCTGCTTATTCCATTACCTCTGTTATTTCTGGCTCTATGTCTTTCTCTCTCTCGCTCTCTTTCTTTCTTTCTTTCTTTTTTTTTTTAAGAGACAGGGACTCATTCTGTCACTCAGGCTGGAGCATAGTGGTGTAATCCTAGCCCACTGTAGCCTCCAGCTCCTAGGCTCAAGCAGTCCTCTCACCTCAACCTCCTGAGAAACTGGGACTACAGCACATGCCACCGTGCCTAATTTTTTTTTAAAGAGATGTGGGTCTCACTATGTTGCCCAGGCTGGTCTTGAACTCCTGGACTCAAACAATTTTCTCTGGGTCTATTTTTATTAACTGATACTTCTGGATATGGATCACATTATCCTGATTCTTAGCGTGTCCAATATTTATCATTATTTACCATATAAATTTTAAAATATTCACTGGTTTATTTTAAAATAATTTTTAAAAACCTATTTATATATAACATAAATATCCGTTTTTGAAACAAAATGTCAGTTCTATGAAACAAAAATAGAGTGAGAAGTATGGAGTTGTACATTTTTGTAAATCTAATGTCTGGATTAATAGATGACAAGAATTCTCATATCTGCTTCTGCATTTAGTCTCTTCAGTGTCACCTGTAATGTGATTTCTGGAAAACTCCACCATATACTGATGAGAGGATGAGAATGAAAATGGCAAATGACATATTAATGTTATTATGAAGATAGTTTGGGCCTCATGAACCCCCGAAAGGGTCTCAGAAACCTCCGGAGGTCCCTAAATGAAACTTTGAGAACCGGCTGATCAGAATTTTCATATGTATTAGCAAAATGATATACATAATGTCCTCTTCCTGAGGATATTCATTATTACAGGTGATTAGAGCTTCTGTAGTCATATTCCTTAATAATTTTGTGCTCTTATTTTTAAACTATTGCTAAGTCTCAATACTTAGCAATAGTTTAAATGTAAGAGCACAAAATTATTTATTCATTATTTGATGAAATATATGAATATAAATATCCAAGAAGCTCAAGATAGTCCAAGTAGGATGAATTCAAACCCACAAGACATATGAGAATAAAGCTGTCAAGAGAGAAAAAGATACAGGAACTTATAGACAGTAAAAACCTATAAGGCATGTAGAAAACAAATAGCAAAATGACAGAAATTTCTCCTTATTAGTAATAACATTAAATATAAATGGACTAAACTCTTCAATCAAAAGATGGACATGGGCAGAATGGATTTAAAAAAAAAAGTGATCCAACTGTATGCTGTCTATAAGAAACTCATTTTAGATCCAATGACACAAACAAGTTGAAAGTGAAAGGTTGCAAAAGGATATTCTATGCAAATAGTAACCAAAAGAAAGCAGGGGTTGCTATACTAATATCAGAAAAAATAAACTTTAATCAAAAAAGCCTTTGCAAAGGAAGGCATATGATTGATCACTGAAAACTACAGACTTTACTGAGAGAAAGAATACCCAAATAAATGGAGCAATATATCATGTTCATGAATTAGAAAACTTAATATCATAAAGATATTGTCAGGGAATTGATCTAAAAATTCCATTCAAATCCAATAAAAATTCCCTTTTTCCTATAAAGCTGACAGAAAAAATGAAGCTCATGTTTGTAACTGTTTCTTCCAGATTAAATTACACTCAGATTAAAAAAAGCTTTGAATATTTATAATAACTAAAAATTTTAAAAAATTAAATTAATAAAAATAAAAGGTAAATCTCAGCAGAAAACAAAACAAAAACAAACAAAAAAATCCCTGAGTTCTGCGCTTACTTCTTTGGATTCTCACACTCTTCTAGATTTTGGCCACACAATTTCTCTCTATATCGTAAATGCCTGGATAATTTTAAGATGTTTTCTTGTTTTTGTATATCATCCAGTTTTTAATTTTTCTTTGGCAGGAAGATTGGTCTTGATCTCCTAGCTCCATTATTTGAAGTATCTACCATGTATTTTTTTTTCTGTTGACAAAAATTATTTATTGAGCATTTACTATGTGACAAACACTTCTGAGCACTGTATATATAGTGGCAAGCAAGACAAAGTCTCTGTCCTTAAAAAAGTCCTCACTTTAATTGAGGATGTATTCATTTTTCTAAACTAATTTAATGGCTGTGGAATACATGAACTTTAAGCAAATGTCAGTCTCTGCTTTCTGAGCCTCATGCGGTAGACTCTTAAGCCCCAGGCTCAGGCTGAATTGGAGGGTCATAATGAAGTTTATACAAAGCCTGAAGTAGAGGGGAGAGCTTGGAGGAAAAAACGTGAAAGGGTAAAGGAGTGGCTAACACTGAAGAGATAACTTGAATTTCACACATAACTGGCAGAGAGTGGAGAAGGGACATTTGAGGAATCTGTGTTTATGTCTTTTCTACCCCACAGATACTCACAGTGGAAGTGAGAATGAGAAAGATTTGCACATATCCATTAAATCTCCTGCCCGAGTTGTGGAACGTCCTTGGACTCTAGCAGCCCTCCACCCAGCTTTACCCAAGAGTGGAAAGGAACACCAAGGCCATTCCAATTTTGCGGCAGCATCCAAGAAACTAGTACCTATCAAGAATGCTGTCACACCTCTGAGGCCTGCCAAGCATTACATTCAACCACCGATGCCCACCACGGTCTTTGAACTCACCCAAGCACCCAGCAGGCAGGCTACTACTAGTGAGGCTACCTTTCAAACTACATTGCCCACCCCGAAAGTGGATAAGCCAACGATGCCCCCTGTAGAGGTCCCCTATCCTGAAATAAGAGACCTCTAAGACATCCCCATGGCTGAATACTCCAAAGAATCATATGTCACAATATATTCCACTGCATCTGACATATCCTCCTATGAGATGTTTCCAAAGAAGAATTAGCCACATCTTGCCCGCTTCTTTCTCTTCCTTTCTCTGCAGTGGTGGGAAGTGGTCAATAAAGGCACACAGATGGGCCATTGAGGCTCTTGGGAACCATTCTGCTCTAGCCTTTCTATCAAGAATGCACCTCAAGGGGCTAGGTAAGGGTAAAACTGTTGTGTGTGGTCTTGGAACTGGAGCTGGTTGCTCTCTGTCAAGTTTTTCTTGTCCTAACACCTCCATAGTATTCCCTGCTAAGGGAGTGACTGTGCATATAAATAAAGGCAACCTCTCAGGAAACCAGAGGTAGTGGTGTATTCTTTGGACCCCTCTGTGATCAACCAGGGTGATGAAGGCAGGGGGATGGGGCAATAGTGATGTCATCTGAGTGATCTCATTCTCTAAGCCAGAGAATGAGAGGGGGCATGGTCAGGGACAAATATCTCATCCCCATCACACATTATCTGCTCTAGCGTGCAGTGGGATACTTCCTGATAGCTTGTGGTTTGCTGATTCCCCAATAAGATGATGGGCACAATCCATGCCCACTCAATAGCTTTTGGCCTTGAGGGGAAAACAGAGCTTAGAACAAGTATCTGAAGCCCCTTCTGTCTGTGAGCCCAAAGTTAGAAGCAGCAAGTTGAGCTCTTCCCACTTACACATCCTTTCCAGGCCTGAGCCTCCCCATCTTTACGATGGTGGTGTAAGGCAGACAGCCACAGCACCTTCCTTCTGGTTCAGAGTTCTCCTGGGCTACCTGTGGAGCTGTGTCCTCCAGCAGCCACATTGCCATCCCAGAAAGCAGGGTTCTCTGGTTTGGGGCCTCCATTTACACACACCAGCTGGTCCTACAGTAACAGCTAGGGAGATCAGGTACATGGATGCTGATGACGCAGACACTTGAGTATGTGAAGAGAAGCAGGACCAGGCCCTGCTGAAGCACCATGGGACCTCAAGGGCAGATCACAAACCCTCCTCCCAAGGGGACTGTTCACTGTCACTTCTCTAGGTGCTCCTCCCAGCCACAGCCCGAGGATGCCCCACCCCTAAGTCACACCTTCCCTGTCTGAAGCCCCTACCCACAGATCAACTCCAGTCATGGCCAAACCTGGTTGTAAAAACAGCAACATTTTACAAGCACCCACTGGACATGAGGATTTATCCCAAGGCAGCATTGTTCTTGGGGTTCTTGGACATGTCTTGGTGAGCCAAGATGTTTTTGGCAGGTGCAAGGGCCACTGTGGCTCCACTGGCCCTAGTTATGGCCCAGAAGCTGATTCCTCCTCTAGACCCCCAACCCATGCACACTTAGGTCCCCACCTCCCAGCATGATGTCCAGCATTTCCTCCCAACCCACCCCAATCTCAGCTGGTCCCTTTAAAGCACATCTTGAACTCAAGGTCCCCAACCCCCAAACCAGACCAGCTTGGCCCCAGCAGGTACAGACCAAGGAAGCCATGTAGGCCGCTCTCCTGCAAGGCCCTGTCCTGACCCCACATGCCTTCCCCTTCCACTTCCCCTCCCCCAGCAAAGACGCTGTCGGGCCAGAGGATGAAACATGCTTTATGCCCTGAGGTGATCAGGGGAGACTAGAGCAGGGGCCCAGCACTCACACAGCAATATATAAAAGTGTTCTGTCTCCCTCATCCCACCTGCAGATCCAGTCCCTTCAGTTTCAGAGTAGTCTATGCATATTTGGTTTGGTTGTTCCAAGTATGGAGAGCTAGGTTGTCCTCTTGATTCCTCTATCCCATTGGTACACAGAAAGTCAAAGGAAGTTGCGTGGTGGGGCTGGTCTGAGACAGGAGACGGATCTAAGGATCATAGGCTCTCACAACTGAGAAGGCCACAGCAAGCTAGGACTAGACCAACCCAGGCGCCAGAGGGGTGGATGGAGGGAAGTTCTGCATCCCAGAGAGACGCTTCAGTGGAAGAACATCAGTGGCCCAGTCGGTACGGTCAGTGGTGGCTGGCCAGCCTAGCCTCGATGCCAGGATGGCAGAGGTCTTCCCCAGCTGCAGGGGTAGCTGATGAGCCTGAGCCTGCTGCTGCCTCGAGAGCAGACACAGAACCAGCACTTCCCCCTGACTGT
The DNA here is from genome assembly GCA_963573385.1 of Cacajao melanocephalus. Taxonomy (NCBI): domain Eukaryota; kingdom Metazoa; phylum Chordata; class Mammalia; order Primates; family Pitheciidae; genus Cacajao; species Cacajao melanocephalus. The sequence goes on along the minus strand of CAUYLG010039432.1, from coordinate 167,326 downwards.
TCACTTGCCGCTCCTGGATCCCCGCTGTTTGCTCATGGCTGTGAGCATCTGGCTAATGTAGGAGGTCAGGAGGTCATCCATCTTATAGCCCTGGAAGCAGGGGTAAGAAGATAAGCAGAGCACATGGTGGACGGGGCCAGCCACCCAGATCGTAGCACAGCTCCCAGGAATCTGCAATGGGCAGAACCCAGGACAAAGGCAAATCCCTCCCACTCAGGGCTCATCTCCCGTCTGCACAGTTGAAGGGTTGGATTCATCCAGCCAGATGGCTAAGGTTCTACACTGTTATGACCCCACATTTAGCCCTTAGCTTGTGGGTTCCTCGAGTCATGGATACCTCCCTCCAGGAGTGACTCTACCGGCTCTCAGCTGAACTATGCCTTGGAAATTTGAGCTCAGTCCAGGAGGTCTCATTGTTAACGGTTCCACTATGGAATTTGGGGGCTAAAGGGCTGTCACCACAGGCTCAACCCCCAGATACTGAAGGCACTCAAACCAGTTGTTGAGTGAGGGGTCTGTTCCTCAGCCCCAGATTAAGTCCCTTCCCCAGACCTAAGTTGAGCCTCAAACTGACCTGATCTTGGCCCCAGCCTGACCCTTGCCCATGACCCCCGGCCCAGCCGCACACTCCCGTGTTTGTTCCAGGCCCTGGGAGGCTGGCTAAGCTGCAGGCAAGGCAGGCCCAGCAGGACGCGCCCTCACCAGTGACGTCTCGCAGAGCAGTTTGCTCCCGCGCACCAGGTTCCCGATGGTGATGTGGAAGTAGGTGTTGCCACTGCTCCAGTTGGAGATCTTGGTGAAGGGGTGAGTGGTGAGGATGTCCTGGGGGAGCAGAAAGGGCATGGAGAGGCACAGCCTGGGCCCTGTGGCCTCACTTTCCCACACACACCCTCACAGAAGGCCTCAGGCCCTCAGAGGAGCCCAGGCCAGCTCTGACGTGGAGCTGCAGTGGGAAGCAGGTGCCTTCCCCTCCACACCTTGGTTTGGACATCCAGGGAAGTCTAGGAGGCTGTTCGGTACTTGGGGCCAGAACTGGGAAACTGGGAGGCATGAGGGAACTGACACAGTGGCCTGGATGAGATGGTCCAGGGAGAGTTTGAGAGGGAGCCAAGAAGACAGGACTGAGCCTTGGGGAGCACAGCATGCAGGGGCAGACACAAAAGGGTCGGAGAAGGAATGACCAAGACACATGAGAGCCAGAGACGCGGATGCATGAAGCCAATGGAAAGATGGTAGTCACGAGTGCTCTTCACCACCTGTCCAGTCAGACCCTCTGGGTGTGCAGCGGGCTGCTCTGGCCCAGAAACAGACGCACAGTCACCCCTGCACAGCCGGCCACCCGAGCTGCATGGGCAGGGCAGCCAGTGATGCTGAAAGGCCAAGTACTAAAAAGAGCTCGGATTCCATAGGAAGGAGTTTGTTAGTAACTTCAAGAGAGCAATTTTGGTGGAGCAAACATTGGGTAAAGTCCCAGCAAACGCTGACAGCTTTTGCAGCCATGTGGCAGGTGGATGAGCCTGGAGATGGTGGCCAGGATGGCTTGCGGGGTTCATTCCAGGGCTGTGTCTGGGGTTCAGGCAAAGAAGCATGCCCCCACTTGCCTTCTTGTCCCTGCTCACCTTCGTTCTGGGATCAATGAGGCTGACCCCATACTTGTTGATGGCAATTAGGAGGATCTCAGGGAAGTTTGGCTCTGTAGTTTGCTAGAAAAAAAGATGAGAAGCCATCAGATGGGGCCCAGAGCAAGAAAAGCATTTGGGGACAGGAATGAAGTCTGGTCCCAGCTGGGATAAGGTCAGCTTCTCCTGTTGCCTATGTGGTACTGATGGCCCTGCCATGACCTGATGGTCTCCACCTCTGCTGGGCCCTCAGTGCTACCCCACATCCCTATATGGGTCCCCCAGACCATCCTCTGCTTTGTCCTCCCTCTCAGCTCAAAGGCATCCCATCTTTGAAAAGCCTCCTGAGCCCTGCACCTGCCTCTGACTACCGACGTGTTCTCCTCACACAGCAGAGCTTCTCAAAAGGCCTCCCATCCTAGCTGTGTGACCAGACCATCCCCGTCCTCTCACACCAGCCTCCTCACCATTCTCCTGCCTCTGTCCTGCCCCTCAGACCCCTCTTCCCCTCAAACCTGAGCGGCTTTCTGGCCATGTCACCCTGTGTTCAAAACCCTCCAAGGTGGGCCGCCCCTGCAGGAAACCCAGCCCCTCACCTGCTTGCCAAGCTGCTGCTCACCACAGCCTGCTCTCGCTCCCGCCCTCCGCCCATCCACACTCCACTACTTCCATCTCCTGCCCAGACCTGAGTTCTCACGCCACCAGGCCTTTGTCCATGCGGGACCCCTGCCAGGCGCACTCTTTCCAGGGTCTCCTTGGAAAGCTCAGATACCACCTCCTCTAGGAGCCTTCTCAGAGCCGCAGAGCCTCTCAAGCTCTGCCACCTGGGCGAGGGCTCCCCGCTGTCACAGCACAGGCCGACCCCCATTACCCTGGCCTGTTTACATGTCTGCCTCAGCCGCCAGGCTGAGCTTCTGGTCCTTCTGTCCCCAGGACTTAACCCAGCTAAGACGCTAAGCCAGGACAAGGCTGAGGGTGCTGCCGTCCTTCCCTCGCCAGGGCCATGGCTGTTTCTCACAGTCCTGGGGAGGAGTCTCTGTGCCTTCTCAATGCCCCTTCCCTCCTCCTCTGCTCTGAGAAGCCCATGGTGTACCTTCACCTCGAAGAATGCTGAGCCAAAGGTGGGCCACTTGAAGATGAGCTTCAGGAAGGCCAGCTTGGCCTCCTCCTTGGACTTCCCCGCATGCTTGTTGAAGTAGGCGACGATCGACTGTGGGGACGGGGGGTCAGGGCTGAGCTCAGTCCTGGGGACAGGCCTACTCAGAGCTCAGAGTCCTCCCCTCACCATCCCCACCCACTCTGGCACTGTCTGCACCGTCAGGACCAGGCCTAAGATGGAGACCGGGGGGCTGTGAAGGGCTCTCCCTATATTTCAGCTAATGGACTCCAGACCTCCCTTCTCACCCCCAGGCAAGCAGACCAAAGGGTATCAAGGACAAGCAGGTCACCATGGTAACCAGGACAGGGCAAATGACTGCCAAGTGGCCACTAAGTCCTTGGCATGGAGGACTAGAGGGTAAGGCAGGCGGATGAACAACGTTGGTGGCCTCATCATGTGCAGGAGCCACAGACACACCTCCCTGGACTGCTGGCCAGCACCTGCCCCCTTGACCCCTGGGGTGCCCACAGGCCCATTCAGGGCCCCTCCATTCCCACTGCCCACCCCATGCTCACCCGCTTCCAGTCATCAGGCGAGACCTGCCGGATAAGGTCCTGGGGCACCAGCTCCCGCAGCAGCTTGGGGATGCTGGGAAAGTAGGACTTGTCCTCCTCGAACTTGACCCTGTAGATCAGCGCCCCCAGCTGCAGCACCTCCTCCCGCGTGCACTTGTGGTAGCCTCGGAGATACTTGGGCAACTCCTGCCAGAGACAGAGCAGGTCACAGGTATGGAGGGACCTGGCAAAAGTGGGCTCCTTTCCCACCACACCAAGACCCCCAAGACTGGGATCTACTACCTTACCCCGCATGTGGGACCACCCACCTCTCCAGCCTCAGCTGAAACTGCCTCCCCAGGGGAGATGGCACAGCACAGGGACAGAGCAAGTCCTCCTGCACAGACTCAGCACTTGGCAGTCAGAGCTCAAGCCATGTCTATGACCTCATTTCCCCCCGTAACAGTCCAGCGAGGTGAGCAGCCCCATTCCAAGATGAAGAGACTCAGAGTGACCAGCTGGCGACCCTGAGACTGTTTCATACCCTTCACCTCCTGGGTCCTTCCTCCTTTGGAAGAGCCTCTCAGTCTGGCCTCTTTGCATTGGATTCTCTTGAGACCATCTGCTTTCAGCAGCAGGAGAGGCCCTCCCACCCCCTTGAACTTCCAGACCAAAACCAGAGGAACTTAGGCTGGAGAATGGGCCCAGAGCAGAGATGAAGCCTCTGAAGGGCTGGCACTGTCCACAGGCTCCTGGAGCCTCAGGATCATCTTATCCACGATTTCAAAGATAGGGAAACTGATGCTGGCCTGAAGACACACTGTTGGTCAGAGACCTGAGTCAATCGTTTCCACGCTATACACCCAGCCACACGGTCACGGATCTATCTACCTACACATCTCCCTCCACCCATTTCCCTCTGTCCATCCATCTACTCACTCATCCACCCACTCACCTACCTACTCACCTGTTTACTCACCAATATCCACCCATCAATTCATTCAGCATTCATCCGCCCATCCATCTGTTCATTGAGCCACCAGTTCACCAATTCACCCATCCATCAATCCAGCAAGCATGCACTGAACATCTATGAGCCAGGCCCTCTAAGCAACAATGCCTACCCTCCCTAAGCCCATGGAACTTGTAGTCTCAGGGCAAGAACAGACATCAAAAATCATTCCGAACAGACACATAATAACAACCTTCAGAGGAACCGTTCACAGTGCTATAAGAGAATACAACAAGGTGACCTCATCTAGGCTTAAGGACAGGGCACACTTCCTTTAAGATAAAATGGCTGATTCCCTCAGTAGCTGAGGGAAGGAACTGGGGAAGAGCAGCCCAACGTTACAAAGGCCCGTGGCACACTCAAGAGGTGGAAACAATCCAGCTGCAGTGAACTGAGCCGAGGAGAGCCAGGTACAAGGCAAGGCAGCAGGAGCAGGTAGTGGCACCACCAGGCAGGCCATGGTCAGGATGAGGGTTATGCCCTAAGAGCAAGGGGAAGCCACTGGGAGATCTGGAAAGCAGGATGACCGCCCTGTGGAAAAAGGATAGAAGGGACCAAGATAGACGAGGAGAACAGGGAGAAGGTCGCTGACCCAGTTGGGAAGGTGGTGATGGAGAGACGTGGGGGACTTTAGAGACATATGGGAGGTACAGCCATCAGGTAAGTGATTCGGGATGTAGGGGAGGAGAAGCAGATGTCAAGGCCGACTCTTGGGGGAACTGGCAGTCAAGGGACACGCACTTAGTGGGCAGCATGGGGTGGGCGGGGAAGGCATGGGGGAGAGGGAGATCCCAGGTTTGAATGAGGGTGGTCCTTCTCACTCCCAGGCCAGTGTCCTCTCTGCCTCAGCAGCCACCATCCCTGCCTCCTCTGCCCTTTCAGGCATCCTGTTTTTTCCAGAATGGTAAGCAGGCTGAGCCCAGAAAAGGGCACCAACCTGCAGTCATGAAAACCTGGAATCAAACCCGATTTCTGTCAGCTGCGTGATCCTAACCATGGCACTTGGCCTCTCAGAGTCTGTTTGTCCCTCTGTCAAATAGGGACAACAGGCCTGCTTTTTGGGGTTAGTTGGGAGGACAGAATGAGAGAAGAGTGCCAGATACATAACAGAGACTCAACAGGCAAGCTTCCCTCCCGGCTTCCTGCAGGTCCCTGCGCTAGAAACTGTTTGCACAGAGGTCTAGGAATTAATTACCCAGTTACAGCAGCAGAATCTCCAAGTCAGAGGACAGCCCTGCACTGAAGGAGGGGCCTGAACAGGTAGGGATTGGAAGCTCAGAGGAGGAACTGCCAAGCCCCTAAGGGCCGCGGAGTCAGGAGACACAAGGATCAGGGTTTGGGCCATCCCCTGGGGCTCCAGTGGTCTTGGCGGGACTCCCATCGAGGCCAGGCTCATACAGGCCCCACTTCTGGCAAGGGCGGTGGGTCTCTGCTTTCAGGGCCAGAGTACAGCAAGGCTAGCCATGCATGAAGGCAACTAGAGTGCAGAGGTGCCCACCTGGTAATAGTGGAAGATGGAATCAGCCATGGGGTCCTTCCCTGGCACCGTGGTGGTCCACAGCTTCTTCATGAAGAACACCTGGTAGGTGAGTGAGGGCACGATTCCTGCAGCACAGGGCAGTCGGTCACCCAGGGGGTCCCCACACAGACGGGTGCTCATGTCTCAAGCTCAGCGCCAGCCCCAGCCCCAGCCCCAGCCCCAGAGGAGGTCCTCGCTCGGGCCCGCCCAGGTCGGCCTTACAGCACAGCCTGAGCCTGCACCTCCCTGCTCTGCGCCTCAGACGGTCCCAGGACCTGGCCTCATTACCGTCCTTGATGGGCCGAGCTTTCTTTATCCAGTCTGTCAGGTGCCGAACGAAGTCGAAGAAGAAGTCATTCTCAGGCACGCTGATGACCTGGGGACAGGGCCATTGAAGCGCACTCATTTTAGTTCAAGCAACACTGAATTTTCTGACCTTCCCACCTAAGGCCTGTCTGGCAGCTCCTTCTCAGGGAAGACTCTACTCCTGGCCGGAAGGGGTTTCTGGGTGTCAGCCCCACTGTGCCCCATGTGCCTGTTGAGTGATCCCAGAACAGCCTACTTCTTTTTTTCCTTCTGAGGTGGAGTCTCACTCTGTCGCCCAGGTTGAAGTGCAATGGCGTGATCTCGGCTCACTGCAACCTCCACCTCCCTGGTTCAAGCAGTTCCCCTGCCTCAACCTCCTGAGTAGCTGGGATTACAGGCACATGCCACCACGCCCAGCTAATTTTTTTGTATTTTTAGTAGAGACGGGGTTTCACCATGTTGGCCAGACTGGTCTCGAATTCCTGACCTCAGGCAATCGGTCCGCCTCAGCCTCCCAAAGTGTTGGGATTGCAGGCGTGAGCCACCGCACCTGGCCAGAACAGCCCGCTTCTTGCCGGGAGTGATGGTCATTCCATTCAGTGCCCGGGACACTGAATGCTGCCTTAGGTCCAAGGGAAGCTGGCCAAGAATGCGGCCTAGCCTCTGGCTTGGACATTCTCTGGCATCCATGTCCAGCTCCTCCCACAGACTCTGGGCTCCCCTGGGTCTAGGACCTCAGCAGGATCACCTCTGGGTCCCAGTGTCTGACACAGAAACAGTCACAAAGTGAGGAGACAGACACAGATGCACGCAGAGCCGTCAGCAGGTAACAGGATGGGGCACCTAACTCGATCAAGGAAGCCTTCCCACGGAGGGGGCTTTAGCTGGGCCTGTAAGACTTCCAGGGACAAAGGTATTGGTGGAGGGGTGATGTAAGAAGGTGGCAGGGGCATGAGCTTTTGAGTCACACCCACCTGGAGCTCAGTCCCTGCTGTGTGACCTTGGACAAGTTACCTAACCTCTCGGAGCCCTAGCTCTGTGATCTGCCAAGTGGGGATGATCACACCTTATTTCAAGGGTTAATTTGCCCCAGCATGGCAGTGAGGGACGAGTCAAAGCAAATCTGGAAAGAACGTGTGTGTTGGGGCAGGGTGAGGAGTCTGCTGTGTCAGAACACACAGCGCGGGGGCGCGTGCCCCTAAGGGTCTGAGCATGTGCAGTGCCTCAGAGGAGAGGGAGCTGGGAGCAGCCACTCCACATCAGGGGAGGCTGCAGGGATGGGAGAAGATGGCCAAATGCCAGTGCCCTCTTCCCCTCTCTCCCCCAGTCTCTCTCTCTTCCCCCTGCTGTCCATAAGTTCTTATGGCCCCAGCAAATTTCCCAACAGGTGGGCCAGTGGCAAGTAGGTAGATGGCGAACCACTCACCTTGTCTGCGATTTTGACAAAGAGGCTGAATCCCTCTGAGGACTTGAGGAGCAGCCTAGTGGCGATGTTCTGGCAGAAGTCCTTGGCCTTGGTGCTGGACTCCACTTCGAAGGCCTGGGAGGGGCAGTGCGCACTGGGCTCCGGCCGGACCTTTCCCAGGACCTGGTCCTCCGGGGGTCCTCTGGCTGTGCCTCCTACACTGAGCCCCCTCCAGGGCCAGACACCCTCCCGTGGGCCCAGAGCAGGGCATGGCATTTAACAAAAGGAAAGGGCTACTCCTGTCTGGGCCTTCCCTGGCCTCCTCCTCCTGATCCTCCAAGCAGACGTGGCCTTGGCATCCAGAGTCCTGGGCCAGGCTATACAAGCCTGAGCGATGGTGGGGGTCCAGGGAACATAGCAGGAAGGGATGACTGGAAGGAGGAGACTTGATGAAGAGGAAAAGCAAACCCAAAAGCAGAGGGGAAAGCAGCCTGGACAGACGGGCAGGCTTGAGCGCCTGGGGAAGATTAGATGGAGGGAGGAGAGATGTCTGGAGGGTCAGGAAGGGATTTTAGGAGATCTTTGTTCCTTGCAACTGAAATCCTCTCGTGGCATTTGTGAGTCACCAGCCTCAGGCAAGTCTCAAAACAACTCTTCAAATGAAAAGTTTATCTGAATGAGACATTGTGTTGAGATAGGCAGGAGCTGGGACCACGGGGGCAGCGTGACTGCAGGCGTGATGGACCGACAGGGCCTCTGGCAGATAGGACCAGGATGGAGGGACACTCAACCACCTCAGGTGGGGAGGGAGGAGGGGGTGACGAGGTTCTGCCTGCAGGAAAGTGGGCTCAGGTGACAGGGGAGGCCTGAACCTGGGGGCCAGCGGGGACCTGCGCGAGGGAGGTGCAAAGCCAGTGCAAAGCCAGCTCAGAGGGAGAAGTGCTGTTCTCCAAGGCAGGTCCTCCTCAGAGACAGGGAGGAGGGGGCCCTTCTGAAGGAAGCTGCTCCAGGAAGCAGGGGTTGGATCAGGGATCAAGGGTTCCTGACCTGGGGAGGCGATGGCCTTCTTCCTGAGCCCTGACTCCACTAAGGGGCAGGAAGACGAAGCAGCAAATGTGGGGTGGCAGGGGAGAGGCGTAAGGCCACCGTTGGTGTCCACCCAGGAAGCCCGGCCCTGTCCTGGGCATCTGTAGAGCCAGAAGCCGGCGGCCCTCACCTCGTCGGTGTCGTCAGGGAAGTAGACCTTGTGGAAAATCTGGGTGGTCTTGTGCTGGATGGCCTCCACCTCCACCAGGTGTGGGGGGTACTTCCGGGACCCGTTTCTGCAAAGGGGGCAGGGGCAGCAGCGGGCAGCTGTGTGGGACTGCGGAGACCAGGGACTGGCATCCTTGGAGGCAGACAACCCCGGTTCTGATCCCTGCCCGCCACTTCCTATGATATGACCAGCCACTGAGCCTCCTAGAGCCTTGAGCTCCTCATCTGTAAAACAGGACGATGGCTGTGGAGGGGACCAGCAAAGTTAAGGATGCAAGTGCACTTGGAGAGTATGAAGTGGGCCCAGGTGTCTGCCCACCCAATAGCCTGGGAGCTCTGGGCCGAGTACTCCCGAGCAGCCAGACTCTCCAGCTGCATCTCGGGCAGCTGTGGGGCCTGCACCTCCGTTTAGCTGGCAGCTGAGGTACCCTAGGGGTGGGTGCCAACTGCTGTGCTGTCCTCATCCCCAAGGGGCTCATCCCACTAGCCTAATGTGGCCAGGAGCCCGCCCCAGTGCCTGCCCCTGCCCCTGGCAGCTGCTATACCTCAGGGCTTTCTGGAGCCGCTGCAGGCAGTCGATGGCGAGTGGGCAGTGCTTTCGGGACTGCAGGAAGCGCTGCACGTGGGGCAGGAGGATGTTGCTGGGTGGGAAGAGGCCCGTGCACAGCCAGAGCAGCTCCCAGCCCCGCTCCTCGCTGTACCTGCAGGAGGAAGCGTGGGATCCAGCAGGGGCAGCTGCCATCAGGAGTCACAGGACCTGTGCACCCCTGGGTGAGGGGGCCACAGACCCCTCAGCTGCTCGTCACAGCAGCAGCGGCCCTCCCTGACCCTTACCCTGTCTAAGGACCTCTTACCCTATCTACAGACCCCTCTCCCTGACAGCCAGATGCAATAGTGCTACTCAAAGTATGCTTGGCCCACTGCGCCAGGCTACACTGCTACCAGTGCATGTGGATTTCAGGGGCTTGTGCCAGAATAAAAAGCTACCAGGTTACCATGCACTCTGCTTCAGCTGAGGCTTTTTGTTTGTTTCCATAGCAAGACTTTCTCCATGAAGGAAGCAGTTTGATTTATATTCTGGCAGAAGCTCTTTAATTTACCTACACTTTAACTATTGACGAGTTAGACCAGCCCCACCCCAGGATACTTCAGCTACTACTCTGAGCTTCTTGGGCCTGACAGTGGGAAGTTTGGAGGGCTTCTAGGAGGAGGTGACATTTGATCTAGGCTTTGAAGGATGAGGCAAATTACAGTATGCAGAGAAGGGGCTGAAAAGTTTTCCTGGGTGTGGGCGCAGCAAGTACAAAGGTTTGGCACTGTCAAAAGAGCTGATGTGTGGCTTGAGGATGGATTTGTGGAAGATGAAGAGGGTGACACAGCTGGAAGGAAGGCAGTGGGCTGGGTGTAAGAAGAGAGGTGGATCTTCTCTCAGGCTCTGAGAGGAGCCTGTGCCTGACTTCCTAATCCTGCCTCGGGCTGCCCCAGGGGGAGGGGAAGGTGGCACCCTTTGGGCATTGTGCCCAGCACCCAAACTCATGAGAGTTTTCAGCCAGCGCTTCCAGCTGACAGCCGGCCCGGCCTGCACCAGGGAGGGGACACTTGACTGTGCTGGACCTGCAGGCAGACAGCAGGGTCTAGGCAGGGGAGGCGCACCCAGAGGAGGCTCCAGCCAAACCTTAGGAGGAACTGGGGCTCTTCCACTTAGAGGATGGACTCAAAGGAAGACAGCCACCAACTCCCAGTTCCTGCCAGGCCCTCCTTGGACCTTGGGGCCAAGCTAAGATGTGAGGGGGCCCCTGGGTGGCTCCCGGCTCTGTGTGAGGAAGGACTGAGTCCAGGCAGAGCCAGCGGCTGCCTCTGGAACTGGGGCCTGCCCCTCGCCCGACCACAGCGCCTGGCTCACCTGATGTGGTTGTCGGTCAGCTGCTTCAGGATCTGCACATACGCCTCGTCCTTCAGGGGCTCAGCTTTCAGGGCCCCCTCAAAGATCTGGTCGGTGAGCTCATTGACGGAGCGCGTCCTCTTGGATGGGTAGTCGCCCATGTACTTGAGCACGGGTGGGGGCTGTTAAGGAAGGGCTCAGCCGAGTAGAGGGAGCACTGGCCTGGAGTCTGGAGGCCCCACTCTCCATGGGCCTGCCTCCCTGGAGCTGCGACCCTGGCCTCAGGCTGCACACTCAGGAAATGGGCGTGATCTGCCCCACCCGCTCTCCTCCTGCTCACAGCCACCAGCCCCACCTCCCAAACCCTCACAGCAGCTGGGACGGACTGCCCAGATGGCCAATCTGACCATGCCACTCCCTGCCCAGTGGCTCGCTCTGGCCTTGGGACGTGGCCCAAGCTTCCTCCCAGGGTCAGGAACCCTGCCTGAGCACAGTCTTCTCATCCTCTCTGTGCTGAAGCCCCAGAGCCTGGAACCTGCTCTGTGTGCCTCGGGGCCTTGCTGCTGTTCCCTCCCTCTGGAACACTCCCCACCCCTCTCCCCTTTGCCTGGCTAAGTCCTTCTCAGCCTTCAGGGCTCAGCCTAGATACCACTTTCTCCAGGAAACCCTCCCTGCCCCCTCCAGGATGGCTCAGGTTACAGCGCTGCCTGGTCCTGTCCGTCTTAGCGCTGATCTGGATGTTCATGTGGCCCCATGAGGCCCGGGGCTGGGCTGGTCTCTGCTCTACCTCCATGTCTGGCCCAGCATAAGGCACCCAATCTACCTGGCACCTGGGTGACAGGGTTAGAGGAGACAGTGGGTGAGGCAGCCCCTTGCATAGCAAAAGGTGCCAGGGAGGGGTCCTCTATCAACCCTTCCCACGCCACAGCAGGCCCTCAGGAGGAAGGCGGTGTGCAGAGGAAGACCCTGCCCGGTCCCTGGTCCCTGGCTCCCCTGGGTGCGGCCCCCAGGGCGTGGATATCAATGAAGGCCAGGCAGGCCTCCTGCGAGAGCTCCTCGCTGCCCAGGAGCTTCTTGAGCAGCGCCTGCTTGAGTGGCTCCCGCGTGTGGCTCCACAACCGGTCCTTGCCTCGGGCCTTGGACACCATGACACGGCTCAGCGTGTGCTTGGGTGGGGGCCTGCCACAGCACAGGGACCGTCAGCAGTGGCCCCGGTGCCAGCAGCCCCAGGAGAAACCCCAAGGTTGTGAGACCCCCACCCCCGCCCACACTCTGTGCCCGGAGACTGAGGGTGGGGATCAGGCCCTGCTCTTCCCTGCCCTGCATGTGGCTGGAGACTCGTCACCGGTGGTTGCTGGGCTGTCCTTTCTCAGCTGTGAAACAGCAGCGAGAACACCCCAGGCTGTGCCCCAGCCTCCCCCACCACCCTGCACCCCTGCAGAGCTCAGTGCACACCGCTTCCTCCAGGAAGCTTCTCACTGCCCCTCCATCCTCATCAGAGTGTTGGGCATGCAGAATCCTAGCTGTCTGCTTCCTGCCTGCTTCCCCACCAGGACTGAGTCTTCAATGCCCAGGACCAGCCTGGGGTGGATGCAGTGACAACTCTTAAATGAAAGAAGGATAAGTCGAGACACACAGGACGGGTCATCTCAGTGGACAGAAACAGCCCTCCAGCTCCCTCTGACCCAGGCCCTGCTCACAGGCGGGGCTTCACAAAGCCACCCCAGCACATGACCTGAGGGTAGCGGAAGCCTACAGCTCCCAGCCCTGTGACCCCCATCCTTCCCTGGGAGGCGTCACCTGAAGTAATCGTAGGAGAACTCCTCCAGCGTGTAGGGCTTGGCGCGCACCTCGGGCTCCGCCGTTCTCAGCTGCAAGAGCCGGACGACGTCCTGCCTCTGGTCGGGAGTCATGGTGACCAGGGCCTAGGGGCCAAGAGACAGGGGGCTCAGGTCAGCTCTGCACCTGCGGCCACCAGAACCAACACGGTATACCCTGGAGCCTTTGGGACTCAGGGAGAGTCCCCAGGGGGGTGGACCCCATGCTCCATTCTGACACTGGGAGCCCCGTTCCTCCTTGGGGTCTCTGAGGTCCCTGCTGCCTCCTTCGTGCTGAGCTCGGCGCCTTTCCCTTGGTGTCTGATCAGGTTGGGTCAGTCTGAAAGGCTGGACGAGGCAGGAGGACATGGTGTGAGAGCCGCCTCATCCACTGAGCCTGGCTCAGGAGCCACTGGGGAAGCTGGGCTGTGAGTCCCCAGAGTTGCTCTCAAGGTGGCTCCAGAAGAAGCAGGGCCCAGCCCTGCCCCAGCTGTGGCCCCACTGCCTGTTCAGACAGTGTGGGGGATACCGCTGTTTCCAGTCCCCACGCCTGGCCCCACCCCTTGGCCGTTCCTCATCTGATGCCATTTCTAGGCCCCTCCCCAGCTGGCACAGGTTTGAGGGCTGCCCCAACTTTAAATGTGTGGTCCCGTAAGATCCCAAGATCATCTTCACAGATGCACTAGACCATTAACCTATTGTACATCTGTGGGGAGTGGAGGAAGAGGGGTCTAATGGTACCTCCCACCCATCTGCCACCCCAGGCCACATACCACAATCTCCCGCGGTGGCATGGTGACAGTGGGCATGACGTACACACAGTCGGTGGGGAAGTCCCCACGCTGCTTGGTCCTCTCATTGATGCCGTTGGCCCAGCCTGAGTTCATGACCTGCTCGCCTGTGTCGTGGTCCAGGATTATGAGGTCTCCCTTGGCAAAGCTCAGGAAGCCTGACTCCTCACCCGCTGCAAAGCAGAGGTGAGCAGGACCACGGGGGCAGAAACAGAAGCTGAGTTGGAACATCTTTATTTTGGTTGATGATCTATAAGCCACTACTTCCCACAGAAGAACTGAGGTGTTGTCATCCATGTCTGCCTGCCTAGCACTCTTCCTCCACCTTGTCACAGCTCCCCATACAGACACCACCACCAGAGTGGGCCACTCTCCCGCTCAAAAGCCTTCCACTGCTCCTCATTGCCTTTGGGAGAAAGCCCCGCACTCCTCAGCCTGTTGTGAGTGGGCCTCCCGGACTCCTTCCACCTTGCCCCTCCTCCCTCACTGCGCCTGTTCCCAGTCAAACCAAGCTGTTTGCAGTTCCCTGGACAGGCCAGCTTTCTCCTGCCTCTGTGCTGGCTTCAGCTCAGCTCTCTACCACTGCGCTCTCCTCACATGGGCTTCCTTTCTAGACCCCAGTCTGCATGGGGCCTCTCCTCTGGGCTCCTGTGGCTCTGGGCTTCCCTGCTCACTGCACCGTCACAGGCTGTCACTGTCTGCTTCCCACCCTCCTCCCTACTGAGGGCAGGGTGGGGTCCATTTCATCTTCATCTTTCCCACACTCTGCCAGGACCTTGGTGGCCTCAGGCAGGGTAGTTGTTACTACTGTTGTTACTGAAGATGGTGGGTCTTTTGAGAACACTGAGGAGGACCCCAGATCTAACTTGGAGAGGGGAGGACAGGAGATGAGTATTGAAGAACCAGGAGGAGGGAGGGAAAGAAGGCTCCCCGCAGGGCACAGATGGAAGGCACAGGCTTCTGCTATTTGGTCCAGCTGCAGGGGAAGGATGGGAACAAGACCCTAGCAGCCTTGAGTGCCAAGGCCAAGGCCAAGGCCATGGGACATGGTCTGTGATACGGTGTAGATATGTGTCCCCTCCAAATCTCATGTTGAAATTTGATTTCCCTGTGTTGGTGGTGGCCTAGTGCAAGGTGTTTGGGTTGCAGGGGTGGGTCCCTCATGAACTGTGTGGTGCTGTGCTCACGGTAATGAGTGAGTTCTCACTCTATAGAGTCCCTGCGAGAACAGAAAAGAGCCTGGCACCCTCTCCTCTCTCTCTTCTTTCCTTCCGATGCAGGAACCCCTTGTCCTTCTGCCATGAGTGGAAGCTTCCTGGGGCCTTCATCAGAAGCAGATGCTGGCACCTTTCTTTCTTCTCTTTCTCTTCTCTTTTTTCTTTTTTTTCATGAGGTCTCACTTGCCCCAGGCTGGAGTGCAGTGGCACAATCACAGCTCACTGCAGCCTCCACCTCCTGGGCTCAAGCAATCCTCCTACCTCAGCCTCCTGAGAAGCTATGGTGGCATATGCCACGACACCCGGCTAATTTATTTAACCTTTTGTAGAGACGGGGGTCTCACTATGTTGCCCAGGCTGGTCTTGAACTTTTGGCTTCAAATGATCCTCCCATCTCAGCCTCTCAAAGTACTGGGATTGCAGGCATGAGCCACCATGCCCAGCCAGCACCATGCTTCTTGTAGTGCCTGCAGAACTGTGAGCCCAATAAACCTCGTTTCTTCATAAATCTCCCAGCCTCCAGTATTCCGTTACAGCGATGCAAATGGACTAAGACAGTCTGCATGACACCCTGAGCCCCAGCGCCAGGCAGCCCATGCCAGCAGCCACTTACCAGGGTTGGGGTTATCCTGCAGGGCCACAACATACTTAGATCTCTTTCGGAGTCCCTCTAGGAAGGTGACCACCAGGTCACGAATGTCCTCAGCGTTGCTGGAGGTGAAGGTGTATTCATCCCCCTTGATGGTGGCCAGCGTGAAGCTAGGGGCAGTCATTTTCGCTCCCCTGCAGGACCAACACGGAGAACACGGCCCCGCCGGGGTCAGTCCTGCCCAGCCTGAGTGAGGCGCAGCACAGCCAAGATCAGAGCAGCCCAGTGAGAGCCAGAAACGGCACTCCCTGAAGGAGACCAAGGCCAGTCGAGTCAGACATGGCCCAGCCGGCGGGAGACATGGCCCAGCTCAGACACATCTCAGGCTAAGTCAGAGCTGGCCTGGCCAGAGGCAGGCATGGCCCAGAGGGAGACCCACACTGGCCTGGCCCACTTCTTCCTTGCCTGTCTAATTTCTACTCACCCTTTAAATCTCAGCCTACATGCCACCTCCTCCAGGAAGTCCTCTCTGCCCTCCCACAGTCCTCATCATACCCTCCTTTAAAATGGCCTGTTCAATGTCTGTCTCCCTTCTTTGACTGAAGATCCAAGAGGACAAGGACTACTTGTCACCACTGCATCCTATGTGTCTGGCATGTATCTGGTCAGAGCTGGACCAGTCTGACTCCAGCCCCTATCAGACACAGCCTGGAGACACTGCTACAAGCCCCAGATGGCGGGGGAGGGAGCCACTGCACTGCTGGGAATGCCAGTCAATCCCAGCAACACGCCCCATCATCCCACCTGCATGCACTGCGCTTTGCAGTTTATAAAGGGCTCTCCCATCTATTATTGCATTTCTTCCTCACCACTGTTATGGGAGGAAAGTATTAAGACTCCTGTTTTAGGAACGAAGACATAGAGTGAGTCCTACCCAGATCCCTGAAACCCAGGCCAAGCTCTTTTGTACACACTCGCCTGCCCCTGACTGTCCCGACTGCCCAGTCCTGTCTCAGAACAGCCTTCATGTGCTGTGAAGCCCACGCCCGTCCTTCCAGCAGGAGGAGGTGCCAGAGGGGTCTGCACAGTGCGGCACAAACTGCATGGTCAATCACGTGCAACCAGGGAAGGCCACTGTGTGTCTCTTCACCTCCCGTGACCCGTAGGGAAGCTCCGGCCCCTCTCCTTCCCCGCTGTCTGTCTGCATCTCCGTGTGGCCCTCCTCACCTGCTGCTGGACACGGCCATGATCTCTGGGAAGGACAGCTCCAGAAGGACCTGCTCCTGCTCATCCACAAAGTACACGCCTGTCCAGTTGACGGCCACGATGACATCGTTCTTGGGGAGGCTGGGGCCTGGGGTCCAGACCAAGGCACTGAGAGGGAGGCCTCCTGCTCCCAGGCCCAGCCCTTCCCAATCCTCCTAATAGCCAGGCAGGTGGCAAGGGTGGCAGTACACTGATTTCCATTTACAGATAGGGAAACTGAGGCTCAGAGAGCACAAAGTCCCCACATGGCAAAACCCAAAGTGCAGTGGGAAGAGAGTGTTGAATTAGGAAATTGGTTTGGGTCCCACTCCTGCCATTGGTCTGTGTGCAGCTTTGGACAAGTCCCTGCCCTGCACTAAAGTGAGATCTGGGGAGAGGCTGGACTGAGGCCCAGGGTTCCCACTGGCCTTAGTGCTTGGTGGTTCTGTGAACAGCAGCATCAGCACAGGGCCTGGCACAGAGCAGGTGTGCAGTAACAATGGCCCAAGGGCGCCTGAGCCAGTGGCCTGCGTGGGTTTATATCTGCTATTCTTGACTTCATGGAGTCGGCCCAGCAGAGCCGTCCCTGCCTGAACTCTGGGTCACCCTGTTCTGTACACAGTACGTGTCTTGATGATTCAATCCTCACTCAGTTTTTCAATCCAGTGTGCCACTGAGCACATAAGATGTGCCATGGAGTCGCTAATGGGTGTTGGGAGGCAGGACCCGCTAGGCTGCTTTGACGGGAACAGACCAAGCAGTCCGCAGGCCAGAGTTCCACTGACGGGGGGCCTGGCTCAAGCCGCTTCCCTCCCCTCTTGTGGGCTGAGCCACAGAGCCAGGGACTAGGAGCCTCACAGGCTGGGGGTACCTGAGAATTTGTAGGCTTCATAAAATCTGGAGAAGAGCAAGGGCCACTTGAAGCGGGCATAATTGACCACATCCTCTTTGACCTTCTGGGCATCAGTTCTCCTCTGGGCATAAATCCCCTAAAGGGACAAAGGGACAGAGGACAGAAGACAATGTATGAGTGAGTTTGCTCTACAAATCAGCAGCCGCTGCCTTCTAGCCAGGAGCAGCCTGGGGTTCTCGCACCTCCTGTGCGTGGTGGCCTGGCCCCGCTCCCATCTGTCTGCACCCACCCTGTTCCACCTTTCTCATTCATCGACATCAGTGAGCACCTGCGAGTGCCACCTCTATGCAGGTGCTGGGGCCCAAAGTCAGAGAAAGCATAGCTGCCCCTCCAGGGAGCTCCCAGTTCAACAGAGACAGGGAAGGAAGGATTCCAGCCAGAGCCTGGGGGAGGCCCAAGGCCCCCGGTCAGCAGGAGGCATGCACAAGGCAGACTGGGAAGAGAGGGAATGGGGACACAGCACGGAGAGCCAGGTCCTGGGGGACTGTGAGTGCAGCCACAACTGCAAGAAACCGATCTGGTGAATCTGGGAGTTAGATCAGTGTGTCAAGGGGGAACTGGAGCTTGGAGGTGAGGTGAGCCGTGAGGGGTGCTGCCATGCTCTTGGTAAGATGCTACAAGGCCAGACACAGCGGCTCACGCCTGTAATCCTAGCACTTTGGGAGGCCGAGGCGGGCGGGTCACCTGCGGTTAGCAGTTTGCGACCAGCCGGGCCAACATGGTGAAACCCTGTCTCTACTAAAAAATACAAAAATTAGCCAGCATGGTGGCAGGCGCCTGTAATCCCAGCTATTTGGGAGCCTGAGGCAGGAGAATTCCTTGAACCCAGGATGCAAAGGTTGCAGTCAGCTGAGATCGAGCCATTGCACTCCAGCCTGGGGGACAAGAGTGAGACTTCGTCTCAAAAAAAAAAAAAAAACAAAAAAAACAAAGATACAAAAGCACCAGCATTGTGTTTCTCTAAAAATATTCTCCTAAGCTCTAATGAGAACTCTGGGGTGTTGGAGTGGCATTGGAGGGGTCAGAATGAAAGCCTGGCCTTTATAGTATGTAGACACAGGAGTAGATAAGGGTGCATGTGCATGTCAGCTCAGAGACAGCCCCATGTCCACCTCCAAGAGAGGCCATGAGGGTGCCATCCTGAGAGTAGTGAGAATACAGAGGCAAAGGGCTCGATGTCACCAACCCAAGCTCAAATGACTCAGAAAAGATATATCTGTAGGCGGAGAGACAAATCACAGAGCAAGTGTGGCTGTCACCTGGCGAATGTGGGAAGTGAAGTGGGCGCAGCGGTCCTACTTTTTTGAATGTGCAACTTCTCTGTACATTTGAAATTATTTCAAACTAAGATGTTTTCAAAACACCTCTCTGTTATGGACTGAATTGTGTGCTTCCTTCCCCCATCCCACCATATTTGCATGTTAAAGTCCTCACCCCAGCAACTCAGAATGCAACCCTATTTGGAGATAAGGTCTTTAAAGAGGTCACTAATGAGATCTTTTGGGTGGGCTGTAATCCGAAATGACCAGCGACCTTTTGAGAGGAAGATATGTGGATACAGAGGTGCATGTGCATTCGTCACCGTGTGGCAACAGATGGAGAAGACGGCCAACTACAGGCCGAGGGGAGAAGCCTCAGGAGAAAGCACCCTGCGGACACCTTGATCTTGGAGTTCCAGGCTCCAGAACTGGAAGGAAATACATTTATTTCTGTTGTTGAAACCACCTAGTCTGTGGCACTTGGTTATGGCAGACCTAGAAAATGAACAATGCACCCTCCTGCCCTACAAAAACTGTGATTCCCAAATGAGGGGCCTGGCCCAGGGCTCCAGGACAGACAAACCAAGGAGCTCCAGTCCCGGAGAGACCCAGCTCAGCAGTGGGCTCCAAAGGGCAGAAACCATGTCTGTCCCACAAAGGGCTGTGTCTCCAGGTCCTGGTATGGTGCCCAGCACATGGCAAGTGCCCAAATAAAATGAATGCATAATAACTGCACCCCACCCACATGCCACAATGGCAGTGAACCCTGAGGGAGTCCTCAGGGAGGTGGGAGTGGAGGCTGCAGCTGTTTGAGAGGCAGCCGGAGAGGCTGCAGGGAGTGCCAGCACAGGAGGGCCGAGGGAGAGGAGGTGGCTGAGGATGAAGAGCAGGGCTCTCACTTGAGGGGCAGAGGGGTGGCAGGGAGGACACGCTTCTTCTCTGAAGGGAGGCTCAGTGGAGTGAGGGCCTTGGGGAAGCAGGCCTGGATGAAGAAGCTGGCACAGGGAGCACTCAGGATTCAGGGGGGTGGAGGCTGGTGAGGAGCTGACCAGAGAAGGCGCAGGATCAAGTGGGGGTGGCACAGGGCTCCCAGGTGAAGACAGAGGCCTCGAGGTCTGTGGCGCCCTCAGACTGTGGAGCCCTAGACTTATGTACAGGGACAATTCTCTTGCAGAGTCAGTGCCATGGAGATGAGGAGGCCTTGGGTCCCCTACCAGCAGCCAGTGCCCCACCTTCTCCCCATCTGGACACTTCTGCTCTACTTGGGCAGGTCTTTAGCTTGGGAGGGAACCACTCGTGGCTGGTTATGGGCCTGGGCTCCAAGCAAGGGGGTCAAGAGGGCCTGTCCCTAAAGCTCCCAGGCAGGAAGTTGTGCTGAGGTTCTTTTAGGAGAAGGAGGCTCACTCCCTGAAGCTGTGTCTAGCACCCACCACCACTCCCAAGCCCTGGAAGCTGCAGCGCCAACAGGCGGCTGGCACAAGACCAGGAAAGGGGGCCCCAATGCCCGTGGCCCCACAGAGGCTGCAGGGTTAAGTGTGATCCCCTCTGTGTGCCTGGCACACAGATGGCAGGAGAATGAGTGAGCTGATGGCCATTGAAGGAAGGGCCACTGGGAGGCAGGAGGTCAGGTGCCATCCCATCCCCTGCAACCCCAACAGACAGGTTCAGGTGAGGACTGGGACCTCCTTGGTTGCTTGGGTCCACGTCCCTTCTTTATGACTCCTCCCAGCCCTTCTACCTTCTTGTGGGCGGCAATGGCCAGCTGGGCCCACTTCTCCAGCGTCTTCAGGGGTGTGATCTCACGGTCAGGGATGTAGGTGGGCACGAGGTTCAGGAGGCGCTCCAGGATCATCTCAGAGCCATAGTCCACAAAGTACTGCTGGGAGGCCAGCTCAGCCAGGTCGTCCTCCTAGGTAGGGGAGGCCTTGGTCACGCATTGGCCCAGGCCCTCCAGGAAGCCCTTCTAAACCACCAGAGGCTCCAGGCTCCTCTCCCGGCCCTGCCTCCTGTAGCTCTCAGAGCCTGGCCTTTGGGACCCGGGCTTCTCCCTGATTCACCAGGGAATTCTTGTCTGCTAAGAGGAACCATGAGCTCCCCAAAGGCAGAGCCACACCTTCACTTTCTCCTGGGTCGCTTTAGCACTGGCATGGAGCTGGACTCTGCCCAGGGGCACATGAAGTGACCCAAAAAACAAGGCAGCCCATCAAGCAGCCACTGCACACTCAGCCCTGTGAGACAGTGACTGGGGCCGACAAGCAGCAGAAGAGGAAGTGTCTGCCTTGGAGAATGGGAGACCTGGGGCCTGAGGGAGGGTCAGAAAGAGGGGAGTGCATCACTGTGACTGTGTCTATCACCATTGTTAAGCACTGGGGGGACAGTTAAAGTGGTTAAGAGCTGGCAGGATCTACTGCAGAGGGTTCAGAGAGCCAAGTGGACACTGGGCATCTGCCCCTTCTCTGCCTGGCCTGGTGCACAGTAGCCCCAGTGATGCCTACCTAGGGCTCCGCAGGCCTCCCGCAGCAAGGGCATCGGGAAAGGCTCTTGGGGGCCTTGAAGGCAATAGATACTTTCCAACTAGCTTGGAATATTTCAGAATTTTAGCAATTGATGGGTCTATAGTAATGCACTCTGCCTGAATATTTGCTTCCCACCACCAATACCACCATTGTCACCACCATTATCATTTTTTTTTTTTTTTGGAAAACCAAGCAAAAGTTTTATTGGGGAAGTACAAGCACACTCCAGGAGAGAGGTGGGCTGACTCTGCTGGAAACACCCCCATGACATTGTGCATTGTGATCCTCTGTCGCCTCAGTTCTTTAACCAGTTCTTACCAAAGTTTGAGGGATCCTCCCTTACTGTGCTTAATGCACATCCACAGGAACCAGTGATCAATACCAATTCTAGCTAATGGTGGCACTGCTTATTACCCCAGGAAGGTAGAGCAGTCGATTCTGTACTCATTGTGTCTGCTCAGCTCTCAGGAATTCCCCTTTTGCCTTTTTCCTTCCTTATCAGGATCTAGTTAACAACATTCTGACAGTTCGACCATGGAGTAAGTACTGGGCATCTTAAGACATGCTCTGGGGAATTCTTTCCAACATGGATACCTCCCCTTGTACCTGCTCATAACTGACTGTCTACTCTTACATTTCTCCCTCAAGGAGTTGGGACCCAGAAATCTTTTGGGAAATGGGGCAGAGGTCATTCTCTGTCGCTACTTCCTGCTGAAAAGGGCCATCGAGGGTCTTCAGGGTCCTTCCTCCTTGCTTGTCCTCTTTGAAGCAAGGGAAGCAGCGCTGGATGATGGAGAGAGAGGTGACAGGTGTTCCCTGCCCAGCATGTCAACCAGCATTGGCAACATTTTGTGCCCTCAAGGAATCTGGGGATGGCTTCAGACAAAGCTTTCACCACGGAGAATACCGAAAACGTGGTACTTCTCTCCAGCATTATGAATGTGATGACTGTGGCATGGCTTTTGGGCATATCTCACAACTTAATGGACGTCGAAAATCCATCAGGTAGGGGAAGCCCACAGATATGGTGAAAATACAAAGGCCTTTAGGCATCGCTTACCACTTACAATGCTCCAGAGAATTTGTATGCTATATAAACACTTCGAATGTAACCAATGTGGTGAAACTTTTAACAGACTTTCAAAGGTTATTCAACATCAGAGCATGCACAGTGGACTGAAGCCATACAAATGTGATGTATGTCAAAAGGCCTTCAGGTTTCTCTTATCCCTCGCTATACATCAGAGGTTTCATGTTTGGCCAGAGACTAAACCTGATTTAGCATCAAAAAACTCTTATTCAAAGGAAGCCCTTTTCCTGTAACTTTTGTGGAAAAACCTTTCGCTATTTCTCAGAAAAAACTCAACATCTATTAATTCATACTAGAAAGAAATATTACACATGTAATTATTGCAAAAAAAGGAATTCAATCCATACTCCAAATTTATTCTACATCAAAGAACTCATACAGGAGAGAAACCCCACAAATGTGATGTTTGTGAGAAATCTTTTAAAAGCATCTCAAATCTTAATAAACATTCGAAAACTCATACTGGAGAGGAGCCCTTTTCATGTAATGAATGTAAAAAAGCCTTTTCCCAGCGCAAGGATCTTGGTCACCACCACCAGATCCATATTAGAAGGAAATCTTTTATTTGTAGTAATTGTAAAAAGACCTTTGCCCGGATGTCAGATCTAACACAACATCGAAGAATTCACACAGGAGAGAGGCCTTACCAATGTATGAATTGTGAAAAAACCTTTAAATATCGGCCAAACTTGACTAAACATCAGAAAACTCATTTTATAGAGAGGCCCTTTACATGTAATGAATGTGGAAAGACCTTTCACCTTAACTGGGAACTTAATCACCATAAAATAATTCATACTGGAGAGAAACGCTATGAATATGGCGAATGTGGAAAGCGTTTTAACAATAATTCAAATCTTAATAAACATAAGAAAATTAAAAAAAAAACACCAACCAACAAAACTACCACCACTTCCTCCACCATCACCATCATCGTCACTAACAACACTGTTACTACCTCAACCCACCAACACCATCATCACTACCAATAACACTATCACCACCATCATCACTGCCTGCACTGTGACCACCATCATCACTACCAACAAGACCATCACTACCTCAGCCCACCACCATCACTACCAACAACACTACCACCAGCGTCATCACTGCCTCCACCATCACCACCATCATCACTACCAACAAGACCATCACTATCTCCACCAATGTTACCACCACCAACCATCCTCTTGATTTCCATCACCTCCTTTCTCATCCATCCATCACAATCACCAACAGAACCATAACAACCATTACCATTATCAAAAACAAAACCACGTAACTCCTGTCCACAGAAGGAGAAAAAAGAATACACATTTGCAAGTTCTGATCTCAAGGAATGGCTATCTTTCTCATTTAGAGCAGCGCTCACTAGACTCACTCAGAACAGTGCAGCAGGTCCTGAGGCACATCCTCTGTAGCAGCACAGTCACTACAGCAGTGTGGGGGACTCCTCCACCGCGGAATTCAGGACATTCCTCAGAAGCCCTTGCTCCTGCCATCTCGCCTCTCCTGACGACCCCCCTGAGGTAGGCCGTGTACATTCAGGAGCCTGGAGAGTGTCTGACCGCAGTCAGGCTCACCTCAGCCTGAGCTGATGATGGCTCACAGAGGAGCACTCGGCCCAAACGTGGAAAACAGGCAGCCGCCTGTCAAGCCCGCCTGGCGGAAGATCCACTCCCACTCACCTTCTCACACCTGTACTCCCCAAACTTGACTCCTCGCACCACCTGCTGGTAGATGAGGTTGGTGGCCACGTTGTCCTCTGAGGGGCTGTGCCAGGGCGTGAAGACCTCTTTGCGGAAGAAGAGCCTCCAGGGGGCGTTGCGCTCCTGCGCGCCCTGCTCCTTGGCGTACTGCTCGCACTGGGAGATGGCGTCCATGACGTGGTCGCTGCCACTGCCCAGGGAGGACACCTGTGGGCACAGCGGGGAGGTGAGCAGGCACGGAGTCAGGGAAGGACTACGAGGAGCCTCGAAGGTGCCAATGATCAGTTCAGATAGAAAACCGAGGCCCAGCGAGGGGCAGGGACACGTCCCGGGCCCACAGGAGGCAGACCAGATCCCGGCCCTGGGCTCTGAGCCCACCATTGCCTTCCTAGCCTCAGTTCTGGGCACCGTGACGTGGAAATTCCCGTTTTCTAGTGGAAACCTTTTGGGAAACTGGACAGAGAGTCCCTGGAAACACAGGCGCATCGATGAGAAAAAGCCAGGCAAACTGTGTCCAGTCACAAGGTACCTCCCCTGGGCGTGCGGGAGGGGGGGCCCCTCTGCTGCGCACGGTGTTGCCGGGGGTGGAGGCAAAATCAACCAAGCCCCACGTCCCGCTCAGCCGAGGCGGCTCCCGCCTCCGAGGTGAGTCTGCGGGATGCCCTTATTCCTGCTGCTTGAGGGCATGTATGAAGGAACTCGCTTTTGCTGAGGAGTTTCTCCATCAGACGCCATAGCAACCGGACAGGGAATTCCATTCCCATTTGCACACCCAGGCCTCCCATCAGCCTGTGCCATGCCCTTCTTTCAGCTCCAGGAGAGGATCACTGGGCCTAGGCATGCAGGACTGAGGGCATCCTACTGCTGGGTTTTCCCTCTGGTGCTGAGGAGCTCTGGTCGGTTCCAAGGAGTCGGGCAGAGCCGGTTAGCGCGGGCTCAGGGGGAAGTCGAGGTGCTCTAGGGTGAGTAGCCCCGGCCAGTAGGTGGCAGCACTGGGCGGCCCAGAGTGGGGCTGGGAGGAGGCGCTTACGGGCCATACCTTGTCAAACAGGGCAATGTAGAGGGAGAACCCGAAGCGATCCTTGAGAGAGATCTTGTCGGCCAGAGCGTTGCAGAGCTCCTTGGCGGTGGTCGCTGAGTCCGTCAGCAGGGTCTTGGTGGTCCCGTCCATGAATGTCACAGGCAACATGATTGGCTTCTTGGACTTGGTGGCCTAGAAGTGCCCCAAGAGGGTTTGTGGGGTCCCTTCCCTTCAGACTCGCTTGCCCCTCTGGACTCTGGCTCTCTGCTTTCTGTGAGGTTGGAGCTTCCCCGGAGCCCCAGGCCCCAGCACCTCACTGGGACACGCCTGTCCCTGTCACAGGTGTCTAGGGAGCCCTGCTGTGCACCCCACCCCAATGGGACCTTTAGAACCCCTGAGCCAGGGCCTGGGGTTGAGAGGTCAGGACTGCCACGGGCCAGGGGCCTCTGCTTCACTTCATATAACCTTTACCATGTGGAAGGTAAAGCCATTGAGACACAGAGGACTCTCCCTTGCCCAAGTCGCCTTGACCATAAGCCCAGCAAATGGAGTCCCTTATCCTTTGGGAGCTTTTCTGCTCCCATGGGCCTGGGGTTCCAGAACTTCAGGGTGGGTGCTTGAGAAAGCACAGAGTCCTGAAGCAGGGAATGTTTCTGGGGCACCCAAGTGCACTGGACACACACACAAGCACACACACTCATGCACACGCACGCGTGCACACACATACACAAGAGCACACACGCACACGCACACACAAGCACACACACTCGTGCACACACGCACACAAGCACATGCATACACACGCACGAACCTGCAGCTCCAGCCAGCTGGGCGGCTGTGTCCGTGTTCCATTGACAAAGGTCCTCCTCAGGCGCTCCTCACAGTACGGGGCGTAGCCAGGAGGGCCCCCATGGATGAAGTTCCGCAGGTACTGCAGCCAGAGCACCCGCTGAAGCAGCCCCACCGCGGCCCCAGGGCTCCCCATGTGTTTTGTGAGGGCAGCCTCCAGCCCTCCCTGCCACTGGGAGGCGGTTCCTCCAGGCCAGGCTGCTTTCAGTGGCTTCCCTACCCTCACACCTCCACTGCCTATTTCCAGCTACATCTGCAGCCTCCCCAACCTCCCCCTAGCTCAGCCTAGCGGCTCCTCCCCATACCCCTTTACAGCACCAGCCAGTCAGGTTAGTTCTGCCATGACCTGCTCCACTCTGACCCCAGCACTCAGGGCCTGCCCCAAGACAAGCGTGCAGAGGGCCCAGGACATGCTCCTGTCAGACTCAGTGCCCTCTGAAGTAGAATGGGGCTGAGGGGAATGTGGGGCAAAGCAGTGGCTTCCCGCAAGGAGGGGGTGCTAGGAAGATGGGGCCCAGGGGGTGGGGTGGCCAGGTGGGCCTTGTGACCAGGCCCTTTGGAGCCCCTGGCTCTTGCTCTCCCCACAGTGCTGGGACAGGGCCTGGCTCCCCTTCCCACTCCAGGAGGCCAAGCACTTTCCTACCTTGACAAACTTCTCAGAGGGGGCGAAACAGCCGACACAGAGAGACACGAGGATCCAGCCCCGGGCATAGCTGCTCTTGGAGGGGTTGTGTGTCAGCTGCTTGCTGATCTGGCAGTAGATCTCGTCCCTGGACAGGCAGTGGGGCAAGGGAGAGGGAATCACCCAGAGAACAGCCCCGGTCCCCACCTCCTCCCAGCAGCCGGTGGGACATCACATAGCTGTCCTCTCCAATTTGCCAAGACCACCCAGGAGGAGGCAGAGTGACACTGGGTGGCAGCACTGAGCCCAAGCTGGGGTCTGACTTTGGAGACAGGATCATTAGGCATAAAGCACATTTCCAACTCCAATCCAGATCCCACAGCCAGGGTCCCACCATCCAGGGTGGTGAGTATCCTGCTCTGGACGCAGCGGCCACAACTACTGGTGACCATGCTGATGAGAAGCACAGTCCCTGCCTCGCCTCCTTCCTCACCAGCTGGTGGCCCAGACAGGTGAGTTCGCCTCTCTGACACCAGCCCATAGTCGTGGCAGCAGGTGCAACTTCTACCCATGGCAACGGACAGAGCAGAAACAGGAAAAGCTTCCTGGGGTGTCAGTGGGGGATGGAATGAGTAGAAACTTTGTCTCTGGTATATTTCTGTGATGTTTGAACATTTAAGGCATATTTCTGTACTGTTTGAATGTATGACTTTTGTAATGGGATGAAAACAATCAAGGTAATTTTTGGTGTTCATTTTAAAGGAATCCTTACAAGACTGCTGTGAAGATGAATGAGTCAGGCTTATGACACACCTAGCACAGTGCCAGGCGCAGTGAGCCCCTCCTAAATGCCAGCTGCAACTACTGCCGTCCTTGTTCTTGAGAACGGTTCCTCTCTTCCGCAGACTCGGTACTCCAAGACTGCAGCTGCCTGTTCTAGGACAAGGGCAGGATCCATGACGATGCAGTGACCACCAGGGGGCACTCACTGCTGCTCTTCTCTCTCAAAGGACAGGGCTGGGATTACCTAATTCAGTGGCCCACCAGTTTTGAGTTTACAATTTCAAAGTAAATTCAGTAATTACCCATTTTTTATCATGATAAATGAGAACATTTATAACACCCACAACCTGCCCACTATCTAGATCCCAACTATTTCATAAACAAAGGTAATTTTAAATATTCCAAAAGTAGGAAGGGCAAAATCTCAGAGCAGTCCTTTAAAGAAAACAAGCTTAGCTTTCGAAACATCCCTCCTTTTCCCACCTTGCCACAGACTAGTGAAACGTTATCACCCGCAGCTGGGAGTCCCCATTCACTTTACAGATGGGGAGACCGAGGACGAGAGCAGGGAGGGATTAGCCGTGCAAGGCCCTTCAAAGAGTTGACACCCCAGCCTTTGGACTCACTTCTCTCCCTCTCCTCAGGCCTCCCGATTCCCTGAGACACAATCATATTGAAATTAGAACAATTAATAACCCTACGATGGGTGTTCAAGTGAAAGGCAGTGTCACACATTTTTCACTTTAAATCAAAAGCTAGAAATGATTAGAAAGGAAAGCAGGTTGAAAGCCAAAACAAACCAAAAGCTGGGCCTCTTGTGCCAAGCAGTTAACCAAGTTGTGAATGCAAAGGAATAGTTCCTGAAAGACATCAAAAATGCTACTCCAGTGAACACACACATGATAAGAAAGTGAAACAGCCTTATTTGCTGATATGGAGAAAATTTTAGGGGTCTGAATAGATCAAACCAGCCACAACATTCCCTTAAGCCAAAGCCTGATCTAGAGGAAGGCTCTAACTCTCTTCAACTCTGTGGAGGCTGAGAGAGATGAGGAAGTTGCAGAAGGTAAGTTGGAAGCTCACAGAGATTGATTCATGAGGTTTAAGGCAAGAAGCTGTCTCCAAAATATAAAAGTGGAAGGTGAAGCAACAAGTGCTGATGGAGAAGCTGCAGCAAGTTTTCCAGAAGGTCTAGCTAATACCATTGATGAAGGTGGTTATACTCAACAACATATTTTCCATGTAGATGAAACAGCCTTCTGTTGGAAGAAGATGTCATCTGGACTTTCATAGCTAGAGAGAAGTCAATGGCATCAAGGCTTCAAAGTCCAGGCTGACTCTCCTGTCAGGAGCTAATGCAGCTGCTGACTTTAAATTGAAGCCAGTGCTCATTGACCGTTCCAAACATCCTTCATTCTAGGGCCCTTAGGAATGATGTACAAGGAGAGTAATGTTGTTTACATGGCTGCTAATGCAACATCCATTCTGTAGCCTATGGATCAAGGAGTAATTCTGGCTTTCAAGTCTTATTTAAGAAATACATTTAGGCTGGGTACGGTGGCTCACGCCTGTAATCCCAGCACTTTGGGAGGCCAAGGCAGGTGGATCATGAGGTCAGGAGTTCAAGACCAGCCCGACCAACATGGCAAAACCCCATCTCTACTAAAAAAAATATAAAAATTAGTTAGGTGTGGTGGCAGGCGCCTATAATCCCAGCTACTCAGGAGGCTGAGGCAGGAGAATCGCTTGAACCCAGGAGGCGGAGGTTGCAGTGAGCTGAGATTGTGGCATTGCACTCCAGCCTGGGCGACAAGAGCAAGACTCCATCTCAAAAAAAAAAAAAAAAAAAAAAGACATTTTGTAAGACTATAGGTGCCAATAGATAGTGATTCCTCTGGTGGATCTGGGTAAAATCAACTGAAAACCTTGTGGAAAGTATTCACTATTCTAGATGCCATTCAGAACATTCATGATTCATGGAAGGAGATCAAATCATTTACATTAATAGGAGTTTACAAGAAAGGGATTCTAACCTTCATGAATGACTAAGGGGTTCAAGACTTCAAGAGGAAGTAACTGCAGGTGTGGTGGAAATAAATAGCAAGAGAACTAGAATGAGAAGTAGGGCCTGAAGATGTGACTGCACTGCTGCCATGTCACGACCAAACTTCAGTGGATGAGGAGTTGCCTCTTATGGATGAGCAAAGAAAGTGGTTTCTTGAGATGGAATCTACTGGCGAAGATGCTGTGAACATTGTTGAAATGACAACAGAGGATTTAGAATATTGCATCTACTTAACTGATAAAGCAGCAGCAGGGTTTGAGAGGACTGACTCCAATTTTGAAAGAAGTTCTACTGTGGGAAAAATGTTGTCAAATAGCATTGCATGCTACAGAGAAATTTTGTGTGGAAGGAAGAGGCCATGTATGCAGCAAATTTCACTGCTGTCTTATTAAGGAACAGCCACAGCCATCCCAACCTTCAGCAACTACCACTCTGATCAGTCAGCAGCCATCAACTTCAAGGCAAGACCCTCCAGAAAAATGAAACAGCTTTTTTGCATCCCAGCACTGACCGGAGCGCTGGCCGCAGGATGCCGTTGCCAATGATGAAGTGCAGCTTCTCCAGGTTGGAGGTGGGCCGGTCCTCCAGCATGCTATTGCCCTGCACTGTGGACTCCCCGTCGTGCAGCCTCTTGGTCACCTGGGCCAAAGGGAGACCCTCACAAAGGGCCAGGTGAAGTTAGGGGCGTTGCCTCTGCCAGCCAGGGCACCAGCGCCTGAGGCTGCCTGCTCCCCAGAAAGTAGAATCTAAGGAGTGAGCAGAAGATCCGGGCTCCCCACCACTGTCATTACCCCTGCTACGTGCACAGCAGATGCCAGGGCAATAACTGGCCCACACAGCTGGGGCACACTGGCCCAGTGCCACCTGTTTCTGGGGACAGAGCTTCTCTGCCGTGCCCTCAATACCCTGCACCCCAGGGAGGTCCTCTCAGCCAGTACATGGACCTGCTCCTCTGACTCCAAGCAGGACCCCTATCTCTCTGGGGTGGCCCCCATACACATAACTGTGGTACCTGGAGTATACCTCAAGTTCCAACCACCGGTCACCATCACCCTGCCACCAACACCCTTAGCCCTGATGTGACCAGCCTCACACCGGTTCTTATGCGATGCTTCTCTCATCCCACACAGCTCACAGCACAAGCCCCGAGCTCTGTCCAGAGGATGGAGTGAGTGAGAGTCGAGCGGCAGGAGTGGGTGCTGCAGACAGGGAACACCATGGAAGGCCCTCGTGTTTACTGAACACCCTCAGCTGCCATCTCCACCGTCTTCCCAGGACCCCACAGAGTGACCATTTTCTTCCGTGGGTCCCTTGAATACTGAGCGGCAGAGCTGGGATTCAAATCTTAGGCCAGGCACCTGCAAGGCTGGATATGTGCCTCAGGTGGGGACAGGACGAGGGCAGAGGTGAAGTGGAAGCCCCTGACTCTGCAGTGCAGGGCTTGGGGAGGCTTACTGGAAGAGGTGACCCCAGGCAGAGAAAGGGGGAGTTTCAGGCAGAGGAACTGGTGTGTGCACATGTGGACTGTGAATGCCTTGGTTTGTGTCTGTCTCTCCCCTGCATCCTCCCCTGCCACATACACACCAGCCTGGACAAGCCCAGAGCACAAGGGCTGGGACAGTGCCCAGAAAAGGCAAGGTGACTGAAGAATGAATTCAAATAAATTAATGCTGTCCATGCTCCCTGAGCACTCTTGTCCCACAGAAAAGATCCCATGCCTCAAAGGTCCTTGGACTAAGTGCCTCGGGTTGGTGCCCTGGCTGGAAATGTGCTCCCTCTCACCTGTGCCTTACGGCCTCCCCTGCTCTCAGTGCCCCTCTAGGAAGCCCTTCCCCACCCCAACCTGAGATCCCACCTTCTTCAGGCACTCCTGTCTGCCTGATCACCCACCAACCCACCCATGTTGTCCTGTCCCGGGCCAGCCAAGACCCCTGAGGATAGACAGTGTCCACTCCTCCTGCTCCTGTTCCCGGGGGCCCCCAGCTCAGCTGTGCTCTAGTCTAAGCCACCTAAGGCAGCCACCCGTGGGCTGCCAGACCCCCAGAGTCTGCCCTCACCTCCTCTGTGAGCTTGGACTTCTTTTTCAGGGTCAAATGTACCAGCTTGTGCCTCATACTGCTCTTCTTCTGGCCCTCGGGGAGCTGGGCCTGCAGGACCAGCAGGGATCAGGGTCAAGTGGCTGAGCAGAAAACACTGACGAGACCTCCTGACAGCAGGACTATGTGGGGGACCATCTCGCCTCCACATGAAGCTTACAGGGTGCCCCACATTGCCACCCACCACCCACTCACCTCTACCCTTGCACCCCCACCAGCCAACTGGCAGTCAGGAAAACTGAGACTCAGAAAAACCTAGTACGGGAGCTGGCTCCAAATGCAAAGTCCCTGTCTGCTCTGCCACGAGGCCCCTCAGTTATGGTCAGCACTTTATAAAAGTTTCACACATTTGTTCCCACAAGTAGACAAAGGAGGGTGGAGGCAGGGTCAGTGAGGCAGAGATGAATTATAGAAGCCTTTTTCTGCAGAGGAGCCCAAGGCTGGCAATGCCAGCAGCCCTCCCCGTCAGCCTGGGAGGGACATCAGCCGGAGGGCACCTTGGCCTCACCTCGCCCTCGCCCTGCAGGGCCTGCAGCTCCCTCTTGTACGTCTTCTTGCCCAGGGTCTCATAAATCTTGGTCATCACAGGGATCTTCTCGCTGCCGTCACTCATGGCAGTGTGGTACTTGGGCTCAGGGAGGTCCCCCATGAACCGGAGGATGGTGATCCAGACCGCCAGGGCTGCCTGGGGCAGAGTGTGCATGTCAGGGGCCAGAGTGGAAGACATTGCTAAAGCCATCAAAATGACCTGCTGGTTTGGGGAGAGGGCTGGAGACACCCCCTCCTGCATGGTCAGGCCTCAGGCTGGGCACCACAGTGAAGACTATGGTCAGACCTGGCCCCTGGCCCCCAGGGATCCACCACTCTCAGCACCTACAGCCACCACCAGCAGCAGAATCCACAGCCCAGCCCCAGCCCTGTCTAGCAGTGACCTAGTGGCAGGCAGGCCTCACCAGCTGGTCCCCCTCATCATCATGGTACAACAGTGGCTGTTTGAGTGGCCGCCTGGTATAGGAGTGTGTGGTTGTCCCCTGGAAGTAGGTGGCAGCAAACTTGGCAAATTTATACTCAGAGAGGTCCTCCTCATCCTCGTCAGGCAGGGGTAGGGCTGCATCCAGGTCCTCCTCCACCATCTCCCTCCGCCCTTGCTCCAGGTCCTGAAGGAGACAAGAGACATGCCCTGAAGTCCCAGCTACTTGGGAAGCTCAGGCGGGAGGATTGCCTGAGCCCAGGAGTTCAAGGCTGCAGTGAGCTGTGATCATGCTACTGCACTCCAGCCTTAGTGACAGAGTGAGACCCCATCTCCAAAAAAAAAAAAAAAAAAACCCTTGAGAATAGCCTTGGAGAGGGACAGGCTCTGGCCCAGGTCATCATGCTCCCCACTGCTCAGAGGGGCTGGGTAGGCTTTAGGTCCAAGGGCACAGGAGGATGGAAGATCAGCACAAGTGGCATGTGGGGCTCTCTGGAGCCCCTGTCCCCATCCTGGTACCTCAAAGCCACTAGGTGCCTGGCCCTCCTGGCCTGGCAGGCCGCCTGAAGTTCCCAGGAAGCCAAACATCTTGTCCACCATGTCTGAGTGATTGACAGGCTCATGGCGGGCCCGTTCCATCTGCTCCAGGAGCTCTTTCTTCCGCCGAGCGGCCTCCTTCTCCTTCAGTTCCCGCTCGGCGTCCTCACGAGCCAGCTGGGCCAGGCGCTCCTGGCGGTTGGGGTGACACAGAAGACGGGGGTCAGCCCCCAGTGCCACAGCCTCAGGGAACAAGCTCTCCCTGGGGAGCCCCTAAAGCAGCCAGAGCCTCAGTCCCCCACCTCCTGCTGACTGGGGAGAACAGAGCCTCTGACTTCCCCACTTCTGGGCCACTCAGAGGCCTCTCCACAAGCCAAACAGCAATCCTGCCTGTCCTTTAGGGCTCTCAGAGAGCCACCTTCTCCAGGCAGCCTGCTCCATGGGGACCACACCCACCCAGACAGCCCAGAGCCATTGGCTTGAGGCTCTAGACCAGTGCTGCCCAATAGAAATATAATGCGAGCCACCCATGTTGTAGCCACGTTTTAAAAAGCAAAAAGGAATAGGTGGGATTAATCTTAGTAATATATTTTATTTAACACAGTATTTCCCAAATATTATCTTAGCATGTAATCCACATTATAAAAATAATACTGAGATATTTTATATTCATTTTTCCCTGTCAGGTCTTCAGAATCTAGTGTTTCACACTTACAGCACTGTGTCAGTTGGACAGGCCATGCCACAAGTGTTCACTTGCCACGGTGGCTGGCGGCTATCGGGCAGCGTGGCACTTGCCACGGTGGCTGGCGGCTATCGGGCAGCGTGGCACTTGCCACTGTGGCTGGTGGCTATCGGGCAGCGTGGCACTTGCCACGGTGGCTGGCGGCTATCGGGCAGCGTGGCACTTGCCACTGTGGCTGGCGGCTATCGGGAAGCGTGGTACTTGCCACTTGCCACTTGCCAGTGGGCCTGGAATGGGAAAAAATGTGGCTGGTGGCTCTCTATCAGGCAGCATGGCACCCTTGTGCCATCAGCTGGCTGGGGCTTTTATCAGGGTGCTGTCTCTCAACTAGAAAGGGGCTGCCGAGGGCCTGGGCCTCTTCCTCTGGAGCCACCACAGCCCTCTGTCCTTTTGCATGGCACAGGACCAGGTGCCTAGCAAGAGCTCAGGCAACGTTGGCCGAGCGGGTCTAGTGCAGTTACTCTGAAGGACGCAGAAGGAAGGCTGAGGCTCCGGGTGACAGATGAGCAGTCAGCCTCAGGTAGGGGACAAGCCGGTGAGTGGACACCTGAGACGCCTGGAGGCTCTCGGCTCACCTGATGCTTGCGCTCAGCCTCCTCCTTGGCCTTCTTGGCACTCATCTCCTTCCGGAGCTTCTCTTCTTCTGCCAGCCGCATTTTCTCAGCCTCAAGGCGCCGCAGGTACTGAGGGAAGGGGCATCCCAGGGGCACGGAAATGTATGTTGCTGTTGTCGCAGGGATTCCCGCCAGCTCCACCCACCCCCACTCTGAGTTCTGGAACTGGGCATGACTGCCAAATAATTTGGCAGATAGGACAAGTGAGGCAACCAAAAAATTGTCTAGGTCACCCAGAGGGTTGGAGGCACCACCTAAAGCCTCATCAGATTTGCCTTGGTCTCCCAGAGATTCCCAAGTGACTGGGGTCCCTGCCCTGCCATTGGCTGGGAGGATGGAAATGAGGGTCTGGTCCCAGGTTTGTGCACTTCTCAGAGCAGGCATAACCATAGGTCCCCTCCCTAGGCCCCGCTTCCTGGCCAACACTTGAGGGTGATGCATGGACACCTCCCTGCCAGGGCTCAGAGCTGTGGGTGCTATGGACTTGCTCCCTCACCTCGGCCCTGAGGCGTTGGTGCAGCCTGCGGGCGATCATGCCCCGGGCATAGGCCTGCACGGTCAGCACAGCCCAGAGGCGGTGGCGGAAGGCCTTGCGCACCAGGTAGGCGCGGCAGCGGGCCTGGAACTGGATGATTCGCTGGCGGGCCAGGCGGTACTGCTGGTGCAGCTTCCGGGAGCGGTGCAGGGCCTGCAGCCGCAGGAAGCCCAGACGCATCTGCAAGGACAGCCACCCCATGCTCAGAGCCTGCTGTCCCATTCCAGGCTGACCCTGCCTGCAGGAGCTTTCACGGCACTGGCCACTCTCCGACGAGCAAACCCCAGATTAGTGCCTCCCCATTGTTAGAAAGTTCTGTCTCCTCTCAGGCAACATATTTTTAGGAGGTGACCTTGACTCTCCCTGAGTTGGGGTCCTCCTGAGAGAATCCCAGATCAGGAGCTGCAACCAACAGTCTGCTTCCCAGCCAGCCCCCACAAGCTCTAAGCCCAGTTGCTGCACAGAGGTCCATGTGACCTGGCCAATCCCAGCCCCCTCTGAGATCTCTAATAATCCCAGAGTGCTCCCAACCCCCAGAAACACTCCGGAAGGAGAGCAATAACATTGCTGGCCAGTTGGAAGAAGCCACAAGAGCCAGATCCAGACTTCAGGCTGGAGGAATGGTAGTGGCTGGCTGGGGTGGTGGCAGGAGGCCAACGAGGCCAGGCGGTGCTGCCTGGGTGCAGGCCAGTCCCGCTGCCATGGCAGCAAGGCTGGGTTCAAAGGCCTGTTGGGGCAAGCTCAGCCCATGGGGAGGCTCACCAGCCCGTAGTTCTTCCTGCAGTTGTGGCCCCGCCAGTGCCTCTGGATCAGTGTGGCAGCATTCTTCAGCTTCAGGAAGTTAGACCTGAAACAGCAGTAGTGGTGCAGGTGAGTCTCAGAGCAGTGTCCAGAGGCAACCAGGGTACTGGGGGTTTGGGATCCAGAGGGCACACTGAGTCCCAGCTCTGTGACTTCCTGGCTATGTGACCTTGGGCAAGGCACATAACCTCTGTGCCTCTTGGGCAAGGCACATAAACTCTGTACCTCAGTTTCCACATCTGTCAATGGGTAGAATAATGCCTGCTCTGCCTGCCTCACAGGCCTGTCACATAAGCCCATGAAGGTAGACATTCAAAAGGTATTTGCTGAATGAATAAATGTATGAACAAATAAGTAACTAAAATAATATAAAGAGTAAAAGCTTTGAATAGTCTAATTTCCTCATTTTATACATGGGGCAACTGAGACTTGATAGGTTGGGACTAGAGCCCCTGTCTTCTGACTGACCCTACGTGAGCTCAGTGCTGTTCCTCCTGCACACGGCAGGCTGCTTCTACAGGAGAACAGTCATCTTCAGCCTGACAGAGGACAGAGATCACACGCAGACAGTGGAGGTCTGCTGAATGCAGAAATAAATAAAGGAAGAGTGAAGGACAGGCATGTCAGTGTGTAAGTGAGCCAAAAAGCCAATGCTTGGAGACACACATAAGCAAATGAGCAACTGTGGGAGTGGGGGTGGGTGGGTGGATGGATGGATGGATGAATGGGTGGATGGGTGGATGAATGAGTGGGGGAATGGTTGGGTGGGTTGGTGGATGGGTGATTGGGTGGGTGAATGGATGGATGGATGGATGGATGGGTGGGTGGATGGGTGAATAGGTGGGTGGATGAATGGATGGATGGATGGATTGTTGGGTGAGTGGGTGGGTGGACGGATGGATGGATGGATGAATGGATGGATGGGTGGGTGAATGGATGGATGGATGGATGGATGGATGGATGGGTGAGTGGGTAGATTGATGGGTGGGTGGGTGGATAGGAGGGTGGGTGAATAGGTGGGTGGATGAATGGATGGCTGGATGGATGGATGGAAGAAGGGAGAGAGTGAGCATATGAACTGCAAAGGGGCGGGTTGTGGGATTTTTGCAGAGCTTGACTCACATTTTGGAGTCAGTCCTGCATATTTGTGAAAAGTTGCAGGTGTACATAGAATATGTGTGTACATAGAATATGAGACACATTTTACATTAATAATTTATAAAATCTCAAGTTTCCTCTTTGCAAAATTTCATCAGCATCTGAAATGAACAGTGGGCTCACACACGAGTCTCATGTATCTATATGTGCATGTGTGTATGTAGGTGAATATATTGCATTATTTGGCTTATGCGGCACAATGGGTCCATGTAAATCATGTATCTATGTTCCTCTGTGTTTCCATGGTCATGTGTGCCTGCTATGTAGGTATGTACTTGTTTTATGGGTAAACATGTTTTTTTTTTTCCTACTGTTCATGTGGGCAGAGCAGAGGTGAGCCAAGCACCACACATACACCTGAGTTTGGGCTGAAGCGGAGAGGTCCTGTTGGGAACACGCACCTGTCTTTGAACCCCCGGATGACCTTCTGGAGGAGGATGACTCTGTCAGTGATGGCTTTGTCCCGCTCCACTTCCAGCAGCATGTCATGGTGGTCCTAGGAGGCAGAGCTCCTGAGCAGGGCCCCACAAGGTCTCCTCTACCACCTGCTCAGTCCCAGCTGGGCCTCGCTTCCTTCCCTGGGAGCCCAGGTCTAGAACTCAGGTGGGCCGTATGAGCTCCCAGCTAGCTCTGGCTCCTGGGGCAGCCTCCCACAGCCACCAGGACAGATGGGGTTGTGGCTGTTTCCTAGAGGTCCAGGCAGTACAAATGGAGCAGAAGGTGCCTAATCTCTCTGGATGGGGTTGGAAGGCTTCTTCCCTATTGCCAATCTGCCCAAGCCCCCTGCTTGTGGGCATCTCTGTCACATCAGTCCCTCACCCGGGCCAGGCTATTGCCATTCCTCTCCTGAATCTTGGCGGCAGCCTCCTAACTGAAGGTCTCCCGGCCTTCCTGGCTCCCCCTCTGGCCCTCCTTCACAAGCAGCCAGAGGGACCCTCCTCAACACAACCTGGATGGTGACCCTACAGTGACGCATGGTTCCCCAGGCCAAGCCTGGGCTCCTCACCCTGGCACTAAAGGCCACCCATGATCCAGGCCCTGCCAACTTTTCCAGCCCTCTCTCCTCACCCCTGAGATCCCAACCCTCACTCTAGCGGGACAAAACTTCATTGGTTCATTTAATACATAAGAATCGAACGTCTCCATGTGCCAGCACTGTGCTAGGTGCTGGGGAGGGGAGGGGGCTGCTACAGTGAACCAGGGAGACATGGCCCATGACCTTGGGGAGGATAGAGTCTCATGAGGGAGCCACATCCATCAGATAATCACAGACACACAGGGCCCGGACAGAGGAGATGCTCTGCCAAGGCATTCTGAATGAATGAGTGGATGAATGAGCATGTTCAGACTTTCAAAACCATGGCCATATTGGAAGAGCCTAGCAGTCAGGGGCTGATGGCGCTCCTCTGAGTTCCCTGGCACTAGATGCCATCTTGATTCCTGCCTTCCCCACTTTGCCCACACAGGATGGAAGCCCTGCTCCCTGCTTCCTAGCAGCCTGGCTTCGGGCAACTCACTTCTCTCTGAGCCTGTGAAATGGGCATACTTCCTTCTCCACAGGACTGTTTCAAAGAATAAATGAGATCCTGGATGAAAAGCCCCCATCCAGGGCCTGGAACACAGAATGTGCTTTCTGGCTGACAGCTGTGGCGGGCACAGGCAGGGAGCATTCATCACATCTTGACGATGAGGAAATGCAGGTGCAAGGAGAGTAAGGGCCTTGGCCCGAAGCCCCTTGGCTGGAGAAGAATTAGAAGAGGCCTCAGGCCCCCTCCAGTTCAGGGCTGATTCTTGTTCCTCCTGTAGCTGTCCTGGAGTGCCCAGGCCCCACCCGCAACACCAGAGGAAGGAGCCCTGCCCTGTCACCCGGGACAGCCAGAAATCTAGTACAGCGGAAATGCAAATGGGGAAGCCCAGCACGTGGAGCTTGCACTGTTCCTGCTGCGGCTGCCTTGCCACTGCCAGCTCCCACCATCTCTCCAATGCTGTAACTCCACGACTCCTGCACGGCCTCGCTTCCTGCTTGCCTCCCCAGCTGCCCAGGCAGCAGGGGGAGCTGAACTCCCTACCGAGCGACGGACAGGTGGCATGCTGCAGACCCCAGCACGGGATGGACCCGGCCAAGCAGGAAACCACAGGAAGGAACCTAAAGATACACTCAAGAGACCTCACACAGGCATACCGCAATTTACAGATGGGAAAATGAGGCTCAGAAAGGGCCCCAAGGCAAGCAGCACCCCTGCCTCCCTGCTGCGGGCCTGAGAGACAGCTCACCCCTGGCGTGTGGTTTCTAACCTGTGGTCAGTGCTCTGACCCTGCTCCCAGGTGGTAGATGATCTCAAATACCAGCTTCCCCTTCTCCACTGGAGAGGCCGTATCCCACCTGCTCCTCCAGCCACACCGCAGCCCAGCAGGAAGGATCTCAAAGCACTGCCTCCCTCTCCTGAGCACCCCACCCCACATGATGGGAATTCACAGCCTCCCTGGGCAGCCCAAGGAAGGCATCTGTGCTCACCTTCAGAAAGATCTTGGTTTTGCCGATCTGCCAGTCATCGTGGGCGCCCAGCACAGCCTCAGCCATGCGCTGGCATGTCCCTCGAAGGTCTCCCTGGAGTGGGGGTGGGGTACACAAGGGAATGGGCCAGTGAGAAGGCCTCTGGAGTGTGCCCGAGGCTGGGAAGCAGGGCTCTTCCCCAGCTCTGCCCCTGACTTGAAGTGTGACCTCAGCTGGGTCCTGCCTTCTCGGAGCCTGTTTTCTTCTTAGCTCAGCTGGATGGTATGATTGCAAAATCCTTTCTCACAACTGACATCCAGGGCCTACATGGCAGGCCTGGTCTTGTTCCTTATACCACCATGTGTGAAGTCCTCACCAGCTGGACATGGCACCTGAAGCCCACTGATGCGTTCCAATACAGGACCCCCAATCTTCCATGCTGCACCTGAGAGGCTGAGCAGATGTCAAGCCCCGCCCATGGTCCTGATAAGAAAATTGGGGCCTTTGCCCAGCTGGAGCTGGGACCTTCCCCTCCTGCCCTCTGTGCACCAAGCCCTGTACCTGCTTGTAGGCCGGCTTCACGCCCGGCAGCAGCACACGGTACCGCTCCACAAACTCCACGAAGCTGTAGCGGATGGGGTAGCCAGCTCGGCGGATTCGGATGGTCTCCATCATCCCCGAGTACCGCAGCTGGCGCACGCACAGGTGTCGGTCGAACAGCTGCCGGACACACGGCCAAGGGCGTCAGGGCCAAGGCTCCTGCTGGGAGGCGGCCCTGCTGTGCACTTGACTAGCCCAGACAAAGGCTCAGAAGGCCAAGGCCACATGGCACAGGAGGAGCAAAGCCAGGACCGGCACCTGGATCTGCAGCTCAAACCCACAAAATAGCATAAAGTGAGGCCTGTCATGGTGGAGCTGTGTGCTTTGGGAACACAGAGAAGACATAAATTCCCCTCGGGACACCCAAGGTGGCTGCGTGGCTTCATGGAGGAAGCATCTTTACCCCCCAACCCTGACAGGAGAGGGAGTATTACAAGGTTGGAGGAGGTAAGCCTGTGCAAAGGTGTGGAAGCCTGGAAGCACAAGACTTTGTTGGGATCCCTGGGGGAGCTAGAGAGGCTTGTCCAGGCCAAGTTATGGCTGTACAGGCGAGGGGTGCTCCGCATAGCCCAGGGAGCCCCTTCCACGTTGCAGCCATTGTAGATCTGTAGTTATTCAGACAACTTTCTAGCTGCCTTCAGGAAGAGGCACATTTTTTGAAGGGCCCTGGGGTTTGGGTGGTGGGGCGGCTGGGGAGAAAATGTAGAAGACAGGTGCTGGGCTGTGGGACTGTGTTGGGGCCTCATCCATGGATGATAGAAGCCAGGGAAGGTTTAGAGCGGGGAGAGACTGGGCCAGGTCTGCATTTGAGAACAATGTCACTGGGGGCCGGGGGAGGCAGGACAGGAGGCCAGGGAGGCAGGAGAACTTCGAGGAGGCTGTTGCAAGGCCCAGTCCACAGATGCTGAGGACTGGACTGAGAGAAGATTCCCACTTCAGAGCCAGGGGAGACTGTGCTCAACTGCCCTGGTCTCAGTCCCCTGAACCCCCTGCATTAGAGGGAGAGCTCACTGGAGCCCTCTGCAACCCTCAGGCCCCTGCAGACCTGAGTCCTAAAGGGGACAGGCCTCGTCCACTCTGGGGAATGTTTTCCAGGCAGGGGACACCGGGAAGGGTCAGCGCTTGCAGCTGTCAGCTTCCGCAGCCTGTTTCCTCTCCCTCCGGGCCACTTTCCCTGGCCTTCCTTCCCTCCCCGCCACCCAGATCCTGAGGCCACAGCTTCCCCCGGGCCTCCCTGCAGGCCTGGGGTAAACAACCCTCCCAGAGCCTGTGCTGGGGAAGGAGAGGGCTTGCAGCGAGGTGGCCTCAGCCTGAGCCCCTTAACCTCCCTGAGCCCCAGTCCCACATCTCTAACCTGGACCACCAAGCCCCTTTCTCACAGGCTGTTTGAGAAGATTGAAGGAAGCTGTGGACGGACAATCCAGCCTATGCCAGGCACACAGAAAGGGCCCAACAAATGTTATTCAGAAAAGTCAAGAATGAGGATATCCCGAGCAGCCAGAGGGATGGGGGAGGCTTCCAGGAAGAGGTGTGGTTGAGATGGGTCAAAGGAGAAGGGGGCTTTCAAAGAAGGAGCTCCAGCAAGAACCACAGCTGCCACTCACTGGGCATTGCTGGGTGCGGGCATCTGCAAACATTATTGCATGGAACAGCCTCGAGAGGCAGGCACAGTCAGTCCCATTTCCATCTATGAGGAAACTGAGGCATAAAAGAAGAAAGTGCCTTGTCTGCAGTTGCCACTTGTAAGTGGTAGAGCCTGGATCTGAACCTGCCACAAACCCCCTGCAGAATCTAGGCTCTTTCCAAGGCACCTAATAATTGCAGTAAATAGGGGACCTTGTTTCATAAGTTCCCTGGGTGCCCCCAATTCCCCAAAGGGATAAAGTCTCACATCATCCACTCCCACCCTACCCCATTTTTGACCCAGCTCCTCCATATCACCCCAGGCTCCACCCGCAACCCCAGGCCGGGGCCACTCACCATGGGCTTCTTGAACTCATTGGGCTTGATGCATCTCACGAAGAAGGGCTGGCAGGCACCCAGCGTGCGCATCAGCAGCTCCAGTGACCGCTTGAACTGGCTGCTGAGCGTGGGTGAGCGCTTCCTGGTCTCGGCGCCCTGGGGGGATGGACGGTAGTGATAGGAGGGGCTGTGCCTGCCCCAATCCAGCCTCCCAGGAGCCGCCCAGTAGGAAGAGGGAGGGGATGGCAGCGGGGTCAGGGTTTGAGGGACAGGGCGGCATTCAAAGTTTTCCTGCAAACTGCCTCCCCACACAGTCTGGGCTGGAGCTTGGACCCAGACACTCCCTCTGGGAAGCCTTCCAGGATTTCCAAAGGTACCACTTCTGGGCCAGGAGGAAGTGAACCCTGCAGGAAGATCTCTGCACTGGAAGTCAGGAGCCTGCCCACACCCCTGGTGCACTGGATGACTCTGAGCAAGGGGCCGCCCCTCTCTGAGTCGCATCCCCCTCTCCCTGTATAAAGGAGTAATCGGACTTGGTCACCTCAGGACCCTGAGGTCAACTCTAGAGACAGGGGTTAGACAAGCCTAGATTCAAGCCCTGGCCAGCCACTTTCTAGCTGTGTGCCCTTGGGCAGGTCACTAAATGGTGTGGACCCTCAGTTTCCTAAGTGGAGTTGATGCCATCTATCCATCTGACCAGGCTGTGACGAGGATCAGAGGTCAGGGCATGTTTCAGTAAACAACAACCTGGAAAGGTGGTGCCGCCTTCTGGGAACCTGTGGGCATGCCCAAGGAGGAGGGGTGGGAGCTGCTGTGACCTCTCTCCTCCTGGGCTTAGCCGGCAGCAGCAGGCTGGGGGCGGGGCAGGCCTGGCTAATCCTCCTAAGAAGGCACACAAGCTGCTTCCCCCCAACCCCTGTCCGGTCGCTGTGGCACTGACACGCCCAGGGGTACTGTGTTCCAGCAGCTGCTACCTGGGCTATCCTGGCAGCCAGGGAGCCCCCTGCGCCTCCCTGCCCTACTGGGGTCCCCTCTGAGAATACTGTGAAATGAGGTCGGGGAAGGCCTGAGCTGCAAACAAACAGGAAGCCAAGCAGCAGGACCGATAGGAGCTGGACACACAGACCGGGTTCTGTTCCAAAGCATCTTGATGATTGCCTTCCTGGCCGCTTTCATTTGGTTGAGAATTTCTTATTTTATTTGATTTGACTTCATTTGATTAATATTGTAAGATTTAAGATTTTTAATGTCACCATTTCATCTGATATCCTGTAGCATCAAAAACCAGGGGTGCAGATGTAGATGTGTGAAGTATTTGGGGGGACAAAGGTGTTAGGCCCATACTAAATTCAGGTAATATGCCACCAGACTGTGATGAGGCCTTCTGAGAAAGAGCCAGTGCCTGCTATTCTGAAATCGGCAATGCTTTCCAATTTCATTTTATTTGGAATATATTCTAGGATTTTGACCAGAGAAGCTGGGGAGTATTTGCACTGCGGTAGGGTGATGGTCAGATCTGCGGCCCCTGGGGTTGCCCTGAACTTGATCCAGCAGCAGCACTGGGTGTCTCCAGTCACTGGAGGGGAGCTGTCCAAGTTGGGCTGTACCCAGCCATGACATGAGTACACGCATGCGTGTGCACACATACAACACACACACTTCAGCATGCACATACGCACATCACAGGAGCACACGCATACCAACACATGCACACACACAGCCCACAAACACAGGAGCGCACACACACGCCCGTCTTTGGTCTTGGTCATCACAGTGTAACTCCTGCTTTCTGCCCGTCCTCCCTGCCAGGCTGGGAGCCCCATGAGGACAGGCCAGGTCTGCCTTTCTATTGCTGCGTGGCCAGGGCCTGCCTGGCACAAGTAATAGTCAACACTTTGATCTACTGAAATACTGTTGAACTGTTTCCTAGCGACATCCATGGGTTCACAGAAACTGGCCACCTTCCTGTCGCTCCAGCCAAACGTCTAGCAACTGTCCTCCGTGCCTCTTCTGTCACATCCCATATATCTGCAGATCTTACTGGCTCTACTTTCAAAATATCTCCAGAACTGACCCCTTCTTACCACTTCCTCCACGGTCAGCCTGGTCCCAGCCACCAGCATCGCTCTCAAATTCCTGCAGCAACCCCCCAACTAGTGTCTTTGCTTCCATGCCCCACACTCCATGCCACCCTCCCCTGGGACTGGGGAGCTAGAGAAGAAGAGGACAGAGAAGAAGAGCCCAGAGCCACACCTGCGTGGCCACCCTACAGCACAGGGCCTTCAGACAGGGACTCTCCTGGGTGCTGGAGCCTCAAGTGCCTGGGACCCCTCCACTCTCACTACAGCAGCCTGAGTGAGGCTGCAGAAACACAATCATGTCCCTTACCCACTCAGAACCCTCACTGGCTCCATGATTCACTACGCATGAAGGCCCAGTGCCCCACAGGAGCCAGTCCCAGGAGCCTCTGGCCTTTACACCGCTTGTTCCCTCCCCTCCAGCCCCCGCAGCCCCCCCAGCCTCCTCACCCTGCCTGGGATGTACCTGGGATGCAGGCAGAGGCTTGCAAAGCACCTCGGGGCATCTGCGCTTGCTGTCCCCTCTCCCTGCAAAGCCCTTCCTCAGGAATGTGGCTGGGCACATTCTTCCTCACCTCCTGCTCAGCTTCTCAGGCAGGCCTTTCCTGACCCCCA
The DNA here is from genome assembly GCA_963573385.1 of Cacajao melanocephalus. Lineage (NCBI taxonomy): Eukaryota > Metazoa > Chordata > Mammalia > Primates > Pitheciidae > Cacajao > Cacajao melanocephalus. Next base: position 122,985 of record CAUYLG010039432.1, on the reverse strand, counting down.
TTAAAAATCACAGAGCCCCACCACCACATTCCTCCCTCCTTAATCTTTCCTCATGTCGCATCTCACCATCTGATATACTGTAGCTTTTATTTATGTATTGACTTTCTATCTATTTACTACTATTTTTGAGACAAGGTCTCACTCTGTCACCCAGGCTGAATTACAGTGGCACGATCTTGGCTCATTGCAGCCTCAACCTCCCAGGCTCAATCAAGCCTCCCGCCTCAGCTGGGAATATAGGTGTGTGCCACCGTGCCCAATTTTTATATTTTTATAGAGATGAGATTTTGCCATGTCGCCCAGGCTGGTCTTAAACTCCTGAGCTCAAGCAATCCACCCACCTCGGCCTCCCAAAGTGCTGGAATTATAGGTGTGAGCTACTGCACCTGGCCTTGTCTTTCTAACTATCCCGTCTTCTGCTAGAACTGAAGTTATATAAAGACAGAGACATTTTCTGTTTTGTTCACTGCCACATCCTCAAGACCCATGACAATGCCTGGCATATAGTAGGTACTCAGTAAATGTTTGTAGGTAGCCATCTGGGTTTCTGACTTGGTTTTATTTCATTGAGGGGAAAGGCTGTCCTTCCTGGTAATTGCTATATTCCGGGATAGTCTGCAGATGGGGATGGAATAAAGGTGGAAGTGAAAAGTCCAAAGGCCAATGTAAAATGCTCCCCAGAAAGGATCTGAGAGGAAGACCCCAGAGGGTGACATGAAAGGGGCTGGGAAGTCTCAGGCAGGAGGCCACCTGCATAGAGTGAACAGGTGTCCCTTGGACTCGGGGCCCCAGGGTATGTGACTGGGCTTAGGCATTAATCAGGGGGTGCTCAATGTCCTGGAAGAGCTGCCTTTATCACAGCTGGGCTGGACCCTTCGCCAGCAAGGGCTGCGGTGAGGGAAGGCAGATGTAGGAGCCAAAGGATGAAAACTCAGGGACCTGCCCACGGTGGGAGTTCCGATCACTACAAGAGGTGGCGTGGGTTTCCATCCTGACGGGAGCATGGCCACTAGCACACGGTCGTTGAATAAACTGTGACTCCATGTCTCACAATTAACCAAGCTGATTTTCATCTTCCTTTTAAAAAGCCATCATGTTTCTAGCAGTTACGAAGTAGGTTTTCTTTCCTAAGATGTGGTGTTTATGGAGCCAGCACAGTGCATTTTAAAAAATTAAAATTATTTCTTAAAAAGCAAGGACTTGGAAGACTGCACTTTAGCCCTCACTTGTATATGACCTCGGACAAGCTCCTCTCTGAGGGAGACCTGGGCTCGAATCCCTGCTGCGTCGCAAGTTGTATGACCTCAGCGAGCAACTCGGCCTCTCTGGGCCCCAGTTTCTTTCTTTTTTTAAATTTTAGAGACAGGGTCTCACTCCATCACCCAGGCTGGAGTGCAGTGGCACAATCATGACTCACTGAAACCTCCAACTCCTGGGCTCAAGGAATCGTCTTTTCTCAGCCCCACACGTAGCTATGACTACGAGTGCTCACCACCACGTTCAGCTAATTGTAAATTTTTTTTGTAGAGACAGGGTCTCATTAGGTTGCCCAGGCTGGTCTTGAACTCCTGGCCTTAAGCAATCCTCCTGCCTCAGCCCCCCAAAGTGCTGGGATCGTAACTGCAAGCCACCACTCCCAGCCTGGGCCCCAGTTTCTTCACCTGTAAAGTGGAGTAATAGTCACTACTCGCCAGTTTGCAGTGGGGCATGAATGAGGTGATAAATATAGATGCTTAGCTCACAGCCTGGCTCAGAAGAGATGCCCAGTAGATGTAATTGGTATGGATTGGTCACTGCTGTATCCTAATTCTCTGCTCCTAACACTTCTTCTGGAGTGGCCCATTTCTGGAGACTCGGGGCTCCTGCACTTTGACCTCTCCATCATTTCTCAGTAAGTAGGTTCTAGTCCCAGGAGTAGGAAACTTACAGCAGAAAACATCATGGAGAGTTCCCAGATGCCTTCAGGAGCTTTGAAAAGAGAAAGGAGAAGAACGGGTAGGAGGAGAAGATGGGGTTCAACCAGAATGTGACTGAAACCGGGAGGAATGAGTGGGCCCAGCAAGTGTGGCCGGGAGACTGTAGGAGAAGAGGAAAGAGTGGCAGAGGCCAGAGCCATGCGTGTCTCAGCAGTGCGGCCACCTTCCAGCACAGGGCCTTCAGGTGGGGACTCTCCCGGGTGCTGGAGCTTCAAGTGCCTGGGACTCCTCTCTCAGGTCAGCCCTGCCTGCACCCCAGCAGTCAGTCAGCCTACGGTGTTGGTCTTTCAGGGGTGAGCGGGGGTGGGGCGCTGTTCCAGGGCTGATCCATGGGCAGAGGGGAGAGGCCACCATCCAGACAAGCTCCTGGCTCCTGGCATGGCCTGTCTACTGCCGGCGGTGTGTGGATTGTTTCAGAACTCTGCCAGGCAGACAGGAAGGAAAAGGGACTCCGCATTAGGCCATAGTGGAAGGATGTCAGCATTTGGCAGAGGAAACGCAGGGCTGAGGAGAGAAAAGGAGGCCAAGGGGTTGGCAGCATGATGCTGTTGCTAAGGGGTGCCCGGCACCTTTGGGATCTAGAGAACCGTGGGAGCCACGGCCTGAACCAGAGCTCAGGACACCCCAGGGCTGCTGTTTCAGGCTGAAGGAGGTCCAGGGAAGGGTGTCTCCTAGTCCCAGCTCCCTGTCAGAATGCTGCCACCTGGAATCAGTCATATCCCCTCTCTCGGCCTCAGTCTCTCATCTGAAAAATGCAGAAAATGTCACCTGTGCCTCCTGCCTTGCAAGGTTATCTGAGGATCTGACCAAGGCATAGCCATAGGCGCCCACCAGGGCCTGGTGGAAGGATCAGGGATTGATACCTCCAAGGGGCCTTAGGAGATCTGCTTTCGAGTCCCTGCTCTGCCCCTGGCTCCCAGAGAACCCTGGGCAAGCCTCGCCCCTCTCCTAGGACTCAGTTTCCTCCTTGAAGAAAGAAATGCCTGCAGCACACATAACTCAAAAATCAAACACAAAAATCACTCCACAAACCACTCCAAACAAAACACACTCCACAAAAAAGAAGAAAAAGCCCTGCCCTTTCCCCAAGCCTCAGCACCGTGAGTGCTCAGGACCAAGCCCCACCCAGGCCACTGAGGCCTCTCCCGCCATCCTCAGCCCTGGGCTGGGGTCTTTTACCTTCGCAGCAGCTGCTGAGTGGCGCAGAGTGCCCGGTGAATAACCACAGAGAAACTACAACAGGAACCACGGTGGAGGGTGACATGGGGAGAGGAGGGGCAAGGAGAATGTGGCAGGTCACAAAAGCACGCAAAATCCACTACCGAGAGAGGGGGACCCTCAGGGAGAGGTCTGGGGTCCTGGAAGCTCTGCGATGCCTTGGTGGTCCTGAGGGCAGGGGATAGCCAGGCACCTGGACAGGCCTGGAGGGGGTGGGGGCTGTCTTCCCCGTGAGGCCTTCCATGCACCCTCCAGGAAGCCATGGGACAGGAGGAAAACACGAAATAAAAAGGCAGGCAACCCTGCAGGAGAAAATCCACTAGACTCTCACCCTGGGGCCTAAGGAAAGGTGGAGGGGGGAGTTCTCCCACGGTCTGATGGGTTCTGGGGCTGGTGCAGACATGCCCTCTGTGCCAGCTTCTCTGAGTGCCCACTCCCGCCCCACATCCTTCAGGCTGCACATACTCCTTCTGCCCGTGCTCCTTTTAGCAGCTGGTTCTGCTCCGTGACCTCTCAGGTGACCCTTCCCTTGGTCTTGCACCCCAGCCACATCCCCCAGTTAGTACAATAAAAGGACCAGATGGGAGCACCTTTGAGGCCCTTCCTGGAGCCACAGCAAAGCTCTATACCCATTATGTGGCCAGAGGGGCTCAGCTGAAGCTGTTGGGTGAGGGCAGGGCCTAGACTCAGGCCTGGCCTGTGGGGGCCTATGCCAACAGCAGAAACTGTGCCTGGCTTACCATGGCAACGTCAGCCTGGAAGATCTGCTTGATAAATTTGTTCCTGGAGGAGTGGACCAGCTGGATGATGTCCCCATGCAGGGTGTCTCGGTTCTTCTCCAGGAAGCCTGCAGGCAGTAAATAGCAGTCACACCTCAACAGCTCTGGCGGGTCCTCCCCAAACCTACCACATCGGAGCCAGGTGGACCCTCAATGTCCACGTAGTTCAACCACATCCATTTCATGGTGGGGGACACTGAGGCCTGGAAGGGACAGAGACTTGCTCAGCATCACAGAGAAAGTGAGGGGCCACCTCCACAGCCACACAGCTCCCCTCTTCCAGGTCTGTTCAAGAAGGGCAGGGGGTCTCAGTCTCCAGGAGAGAGCAGGCCTCCTTCCTGACCAACCACCCCAAAGCCACCATGAGCCTTCTGAACTAAGACATTAAAAGGCCTTGTTAAGTAAGTGTGTCACCTGCGAGAGAATGCATGTTGATCTGGGAGTCTGGTACAAGCTAATAGTAAAGGAATTCATTAAAACCACCTGTGGTTGGACAGTATATTATGTTTTACAAAGTCCCCTCACAGATCCCTCCATGTGGGACAGGTAGGGATTACCTCCCCAACCCCAAAAGGGAGAAAACCAATGCTCAGAGAAGCTAAGTGAGTTGTCTAACATCACCCAGTAAGCCATGGGCAGAATTAAGACTCGAACTCGGGACCCTGGTGCAAAGGAGATTCTCTGCACCCAGAACCCAGGACCCTCGGGAGCCTAAGGAGATTCTCCTGCACCACACAGACCCCAGAGGAGGCTGCCACTCCCAGGGACCGAAGAGTTAGAAACTGGTTAATAGGGGGAGGTTGCTGGAGTGGAGCAAGAGATGGGGTGCTCCGGGCCTGAGGGGGAGTGCCACTGCAGAGAGCAGGACGTAGGCTGCCCATGGATGGCAGACGGCACAGAGACCCCATGCTAGGCTGCCCACGTGGCACCTGGGGAGGGGTGAGTTGCAGGGGACACACAGGAATGGAGGGTGGGCTTTACACTGGGGCTGTCATTGCGTTCTCACTAAAGCTCTGACAGACTCACTATGTGATCCTAGAAAGACCCCCATTCTGGGACTCCAGTTTCCTCAACTGTTGGATGGGAAGGAGAGTGCACACGAGCTTGTTTCTCTTCAGAACACCTAATGCCACCCACTTCATAGATCCACATCAATAAGACGCTGTATTGAAACAGTTCTTTGTGAACTAGAAAATGCTGGTAGAAGTCTTTCCAGTCATTCAGTGTTGATTAAAACCTTAGGCAAGCCATTTCCCTTTCTGGGTTTCAGTTTCCAATTCTGCTAAGGTAGATGACCCTTGTGTTCCCTCCAGACCTACTGTTCTATAGTTTTATAACGCAGCATAGAGATTCCCCAATTTTCACTTCAATCTTCAGCAACAGCGTGAAGCCCGGTACATAATAGATGCTAAGAGCACATTGGTTGGACTGAACTGAAGAATACTGTCCTCTATTACTCCAAATGAAAGACCAACTGGTTTGCACTACAGTCCTTCAAACTTAACGTCTGCTTCCTTCTTTCCAACAATAAGGTTGGATCTCACAGTCCAATATTTAAGGGAGTCTGAGCTGCCATCAGATTCTACCACTGCAGCATGGCTCACCGACAACTGCTGACTTCTGGACCTGTTCAGCAAGGGGGTAAAAACAGATGGACTACAGCATGCTTACTTTGAATTTCTTTGGCCTTCTAAAAAAAATCAATTTTTAATTTTTGGGGGTACACAGTAGGTGTAGATGTAGATATTTATGGGTTAATGGGCCTTTGACTGTGGGTGGGACCCCTTGAGGCTGTATGGCGGGCTCAGGGGAGACACAGCCCACAACTGATGCCAATTTGAGGTTGGCCCTTTATACCAGAGTAAGTGGGGAGGGATTGGCAAGGGTAGTCTGCAGTCTTTTGACAAAGCCCGTAAGAATTCCAAGTGAGATAAGCTTGTGTTCTGACCACTCTTCTTAACTTCCACCTTTAACATAAACCCAATTGCACGTCCCCAGAGGAAAAGAAGATGCATCCCCTTCAAAGCTCACGCTCGGTCTTGTTGCTGAGAGTCTTAGGGGGTAACTGGGCTGGTTCTAGGCCTGACTTTGAGCCTAATGGGCTATGTTGTATCAGGTAAAGACAGTCAAGCCCTCCACCTCGTTCTGAGCCTCAGTTTCCCCAAATGTACAGACAGGCGTTGAGCCCATCTGAAAGAATTGAAAGCAGGAACTCAAACAGGTATTTATACACTAGTGTTCAGAGCAGCACTATTCACAAAAGCCAAAAGGTAGAAACAACCCCAAATGTCCGTTAGCAGATAGATAAACAAAATGTTTATCCACACAATGAAACACTATTCAGCCATAAAAATGAGGAAAATTCATACATGCTGCAACGTGGATGAAAATTAAGGACATTATGCCAAATGAAACAAGCCAGACACAAAAGGACAAATACCGTCATGCTTTCACCAACATGGATACATTTCAACCAACTACAGACACAATGGTGGTGCCTAAGACGGTAATGATGTATTTTTGCCATACCTTTTCTATGTTTAGCTACACAAATACTTACCATTATGTCACAACTGCCTACAATATGTAGTACAAGAACATGCTGTACAGGTCTGTAGCCTGAGGGGAATAGGCCATACCAGATAGTCTAGTTGTATGGCAGGCTGGACCATCTGGATGCGTAAATACTCTACGAAGATTGACAGTGACCAAATTGCCTAACGACACATTCTCAGAAATGACGTTAAATGTTGTATGGCTGTATCATATGATTCCACTTACATGAGGTACCTAGAATAGCCAAATTCACAGACAGAAAGTAGAACACAGGTTCCGGGGGGCTGGGGGTACGGGGAGGTTGATGAGCTGTCGCTCCATGCATGCAGAGCTTCTGTTTGGGGCGGCAAGAAAGCCCTGGAAATAGCAGTGCGGACGCACAGCACTGTGAAGTACTTAGTGCCACTCCATCTAACACTTTGCCATTTTAGTAAAGTTTATATATATTTTACCACAACTTTAAAAAATCTTTAAAACTCTGGATGTCTTTTTCCTGGGCTGGGGAAGGGGAAGTCAGGGGCACAGGCAGAGAGCGACAGACAGCCGGATAGTCCCCTGTACCTTGGGTCTCATAGTAGACAACGCCTGCAAAGTGGTTGATGCCAAACTGGGTCTCGTGGTTGTTCTTGGGGGGAACGTAGTTTGTGTTGAGCTTGTGCTGGGAGTTCAGCTTGTGCAGCATGGTGGTGTCTGTGCCCTGTGGGAGCAGAGGGGCAGCTGTGAGTCCACCCTCTCCTCCATGGGCCTCACTGCCTTCCCTGCCCAAGTCTTTGCATTCCGTCTGTTCTTCAGGAGCTTCCCCTCCGTTTATTTCTACCTCACACAGGAGCTCTCTGGGCCCCTATTTCCCCATCTGTTAAGTGGATGAATTGGAACTACACAACCTTGAAAGTACATTCCAGTTTAGACAATCTATTTCCCAGGATTAAAATCATGGGTGCAATCCCCTCTCCAACTCCCCAACTCTGAGATACATTCTGTGTCCTGAGCACCCATTCCGTGCCAACTGCATGTTTTGATCTTCATTCCCTGGCCCAGGACCCCGTGGACTGTAGGTGATTCCCAAATGGCAGATGACAGTATTTGAATTGGCCCCAGAGCCACCTTGAGAGGTGGGTATCCTTTGTTCTATTTTGCAGATGAGAAAAGCTGGGGCTCAGAGCAGAGAAGGAAGCTGTGTGCTCCCAAGCCCCTGGGAGGCGGCGGCAGGACTAGGCCCACCTTGGGGAACTTGCTCTCCTCGTCGATGAGGGAGATGATGTTCATGGGCTTGTTGGCGATCATGTCCAGGGCGTCCTGGTTGTCGGTGAACTCTATGTGCAGCCAGTCGATGCTCTCCAGGTCATACTCCTCCTGCTCCAACTTGAACACATGCCGCACAAAGAACTGCTGCAGGTGCTCGTTGGCGAAGTTGATGCAGAGCTGCTCGAAGCTGCAGGGGCACAGGGATGGGGTAAGGGTGCTGTGCAGGCCTCGCCTTGCTGTTCAGGGCCTGGATCTGCCTCCACCTGCAGCGTGGCCTTCAGCAAGCTGCTTCCATCATGGACTCCAAACTCTAAGGTGAAGGGGAGTGTCAAGTCCACCTCCTTCCAGGTGCAGAGGAGGACATGGAGGCCCAGCAAAAGCAAGGGACTTGCCTAGGGTCACTCCGTGAGCCAGAAGGAGAGTTAAGGCTAGAACCCTGGGCTTCAGACGCCCCCTTCGGGACCCTTTCCCTTGCATAATCAAGCCCTGAGGAGGGCTGGGGATTGGCAGGTGCGCTCCCAAACCCCAGGCAGATCACTTGGGAGAGGAAGAGCCCAGACGCTGGCTGGTGGGCCATACAGGGACATCGAAAGTGGCCTCAGGAGGTAAGAAGGGGGCTGACCAGATTTGACAAACAGAACCCTGGCTGCAGACATGGCCAAGCCACATACACAGTCTCGTGTACTGAGTGTGGGTGTATTGCTGCTGCAGGAGGGCTTCGAGACGTCCAAACAGCACAGGAACTGACATGGCTTGCCAGGTCCCACAGCAGGAAGTGGGGCTGCAGGACCCACCTGTGCCTGATGCCACCCATCAGCCCCTCACACGGCCCCTAAAAGGCAGAGAATCCCAAGGGTAGCTGAAACCCCAACACAAGCGTGGCTCGGGCCCGGCCTCCCTGCTTTGAGGCACCTTGCAGCCTGGATCTGGGCAGAGCAGTAGTGGCCCGTGGGGACTGGAGACCAGAGGTTGCCTCCCCAAGTGTTAAGGACACGTACAGCGTCCTGCACCACCATGGCCAGGCTCAGCTGACCTTGGGAAGGGGAGGGACACGAGGGCATGGGAAAGAAGGGGAGAGGGTCCACTGGGATGATGGAACAGCCTGGCAGAGTGTGCCAGGAGCCAACTAAGTGTGCTTCACAAGGAAGAGACGTGATCTTCCTTATGTCTGTATTGGGGAAGGAAATTCCCACGGAGCAGAGTGCCAAGCAGTACCTGTTCACAGCAAAGTTCTCGAACCCAAAGATGTCCAGGAGGCCAATGGACCTGCGAGAGTTCTTCACATCCTGGGAGGGAGGCTTGTAAATCGCTGCATTGATCTTATCCACAATCCACACGAATAGCCGCCCATAGATCCCCTGAAAGGCAGCAATCAGCCACTGGCGCCAGCCACACCCTCCCCCGGGGGACAGGCCAGGCTCCTGGACCCTTTGTGGCCTCGCTCCAGCCCTTGCATGGATCAAAGCGCTGTGTGAAAACTTGAGCTGTTCCCTCTGCCTGAAGCACCCTTTCCTGCTTGAACAGTTCCTACACATTTTTCAAGGCTCTGTTGAGATAACAGCTCCTCTCTGAGAAGCCTTCTGTGACCCTGCAGCAGGGGAAGGAGCCCTCCTTGCGGCTCTCATCTCTCTGTCCAACCCTGTTTATCTCTGAGGTCCTCGAACCCAGCCCAGGGCCTGAAGTGGTGGGTGAAGGCTCAATGAATGGCAAATGCGTGGCTATAGAAACAGGAGAGGCTGGAGGCCCTCCAACCTGACCCAGCCCTGCTCTTCTGTGTCTTCTGCAGAGAGACCAAAGAGGGTGTCCCCGGAACTGGGAGCAGCATGGCTGATCAAAGCAGGCCAAAATCCAAGGGCCTGGGGTGGCCAGAGCTGGGAAGGCCCTGGAGGAGCACAGGGCCCAGCCCTTTCAGGCTGCGTGGGCACCTGGGACCCAAGGAAGGCTGACTCTGGACCCGGGGCAGGCAGGGGTGGCAGCTCAGATGTCCACCCACCTCGCAGGACTCCTTGGCACCTGCCCATCAACAGCCCAACTTCCCGAGGGATGGGGAGAGCAGCGGTCCCTTCCCTCCAGCCCACCTTGACAAAGGCGTCGCGTACGTCCAGCGCCTGCTCCCTGCTCAGTGGGGTGGACACCGTCTCCCCGCGGGTGATGAGGGTGCGGCTGATCAAGCAGCTCATCAGGTCTGGGGGGTTCACCTGGTGCAGGCAACACTCCAGGTGCTCACCTGCCTGCCTGCCCTTCCCTCCACCTACACCCAGACCCCTCCACTCTCCAGCACCAGCCTGGCCCAGACCACCGCCTCCACTAAGCACACCCACCCCAGGGCCTAGTGACAAATCCTCCCCACCCATGGAAACCTGCCCCAGTCCTGCCTGGAAGGAACTTCTCTCTCCTGGACAGCCCCACTTAACTCCCTCTAGCATGTCACCTGGCCCTTCTAGGACCAGCCCTGATTCTGGCTTTATTCATCCCAGTTTTCCAACCCTAGTAAGTATTTGCTAAAAGACAGACTCAATGCATTTGACCCATGGACACCAGTACCCTTTGCCCACATGTGGAGACTGAGGCCCAGAGGGCAGGAATGACTCACCCTGGGTCACACAGCCCAGGGCATCACAGGGCCCTCCCCTGCCCCACGCCATCCCCAGGGCAGCTCCTCCAGGACCCATGTCTAGCACGGGACCTGCACACAGTTGCTTCTCCATATTGAACAGAACTCTCCCAACTAGAGGGTCCCAGCAACATGGTTCCCACATCCCAGCCTCCAGGGAGATGGAGCTCAACCCTTCAGAGGGACAGAAGCCATGGAGGGGAGAGAGGCCGGGCACTGACCTCAAGCAGGGATGCAGCTGTGGCCAGCGATGGGGAGAAGAGTACCTCACAGGCATCCAGGTTTTCAAATGTGCGGGCTGCTGGCAGCAAGGAGCACAGCATCAGGGGAGGAAAGGCGGGTAACAGGAGCAAGGGGACAGTCCTAAGAGGACTAGGCTGCCACTCCTGCTTCAGGAGGCCTGCCCTGTCCAGGAAGGGCATTGGCACTGTGATTAAATGCTTCCCTGGATCAAGGTGTATTTGATGAAAGTTCTTACCATGAGTCTGCAGGCACCATGAGGGTGGGGACCATGTATGCCCCACACATGGCACCATGCCTGGAATTCGAGGAACAGACACTGGCCATTGCAGCTCTCTCCCCACTCCCAGGGCTCTTGGCAGCAGCCCTGACTCCTGTTAGACAGGCTTTGAGATCACCTTTCCCAACATGTGCTCTGTTCTCTCAGGCCTCAGGACCTTTGCACAAGCTCTTCCCTCTGCAGGGTTACCCTTCTCTGTGTCTCTTAGTCTTTCAAGATTACTAGACTGTGATCTCCTTAGTGCTGTAGTCATTCATTGCCTGAGTGCATTTCCTGGGGCTCCTACTCTGCCTGGGGACCATGCTGGGAAGCAGGGGAAGAGCAGAGAAGAGCAGAGTGGGACCCGTCGCCTGCCTCAGGGCACCACCTCCCAGCCTGGCACATAGTGGGTGTCCAAGAATGAGTGAACATGTTCCCTTCCCTAGCCTTCTCCCTTTCCAAGGATGGCTATCCAGTCACTCACACCTTAGTATGAGTTAGTTCAAAGATGTACCCTCTCTCTAAGACATTTGACTTTAAAGAAGAAACCAAATTTGAAATGGGTCTTAAAGGGTCCATAGACAACTCCCGATCTATTTTAACTCTATATCTCCGTGGTGAATGTCAGCACAGCGACACTCCACCCAACACTGATTTGAGAATTCTTCCCAGCTTTCGTCCCAAAGAGGGTACGTGCTGGGACAGAAACTGAGCTGCCAATACTGCGTGGACAGCAAGGTGCTGCGCTGGCCTGGGCACAGGGGTGAGGCAGGGCAAGTGCGGTGCAGCCTCACCCTCATACTGCAGGTTGCCCAGGTGCAGGACGGCGGCCAGGAGCTTCGAGATCTCCCAGTTCTCGGTGTCCGTGAACATGAGCACCTTCATGGCGGAGCGGATGTTGGCGTACTCCTGGCTGTCCACCCGGCCCTCGCAGGTTATGCAGTTACCCTGGTGGGTGGAGTAGGAGGATGGGGTGCAGGAGGACGTCGGCGTACTTCCAGAGGGGCAGTGCCTGGGTGCCTGCCCGAAAGGCCCTTTCCACCTGACAGGTGAGTCCAGCCCAGGGCCCCAGGCGCTGACCTCACCCAGTGAGCACCTAACTCCTCCAGAAAGTCTGCAGTCTAGAAAGCCTGGGATTCCCAGGAGCTCATTCTCCACAGCTGGGGGTGCTGGCGCCCCTTCTTCCCATGAAGAACAGCAGGCAGGTCACTGATGCCAGCCCTGCTTCTGCTGTCCACCTGACAGTACAGCACCCAGGTCCTACTAGGCTCCTGCAGCCCCCCAGGGATACCCACTCTCAGGGACTCAGCCCCTTTGCCAGGTACAACCTGGTATAGATAGAGGAGAGGTAACTGCATATAAGCTGGGCATCAATGGTGGGCATGCCCCATTCTGTGTGTGTCTACAAGATGTGTGTGTGCGTGTGCACGTGTGTGTGCGTGTGCACATGTGTGTGCCAGCCAGCTACAAGAAAGTCCAGGGAGACCTGTCACATCTACAACACACACATGCACACACACACACACATACATCCATGTGGCCTGGTCCAGCCCAGCCCAGGCAACAAGATGTGGGCTCTCCGCATAGCTAAAGGAGTGGTGGTCCCCAAGCCAGCCTGCTGTTTGCAAGCCCCAAGGTCCCCCACTTGTTGCTTGGTGGCAGCAATGGCCAGGGGCTCACTTTTCCTTGGTGTCCAGACAGCAGCAAGAAGCTAGCACCTGAGCCCTGTGACCAGGGAGCCCTCAAGGCTGATCCACAAGTGCCAGCTCCCTGCAATCCTAGGATGGGTGCCCCCCTACCCAGGTGCCCACCTGGGCCTCACCATGGCCAAGTAGTTGTAGTCGGAGGCCTGGCCCAGGCCCAGCTTCTTCTTCTGATCCTCACTCATGCCCTCCAGCATGCAGTAGAACACGTGGTAGTTCCTTTCATCCGGGGCCTGAAAATGTGGGCACAGTGTTGGGGACCAGGGAAGGAGGACAGGAGGAGGCCATCAGGAACTAGCCTGGGATGATGGTTTACTATTTTAACAAATAGCTCTTGTGGAGAAATCCATGGCTGGGTTCCACAGTGGGATTTCAGGCATGCAGGCAAGCAGGCAAGCAGGCAGCAACACGGGCAGGTGGGGCAGCATCCGGACCACGCAGACCCCTGAGGCCAGGGGCCTGGATCTTACTCCCACCTCCCTGGGACTTAGACCCACCTGGCGACAGACGCGCGACTTCTCCAGCAGGTACTGCTCAATCTTGGCGCCCTCAATGGCTCCCCGCTTGTTGAAGTGAATGTCGATGTACTTTCCAAAACGGCTTGAGTTGTCGTTGCGGATGGTCTTGGCATTCCCGAATGCTATGGAGTGAGTAAGATGTCACGGGCAAGCCTGCCCCCGTCCCACTTCCTGGTCTTGCCCTCAGAGCCCCAGTCCTACCTTCTAAAATGGGAGTGGCCTCCAAGACCTGCTGCTCAATCCACGAGTGCTGCCCGCTGATGGCTGCCAGGAACTGCAGGATCAGCTTCGTGCTCTCCGTCTTCCCGGCCCCAGACTCCCCACTGCAGAGGGAGGGAGTGGCAGGACCTGTCACAGCCCACAGGGACTCCCCACCTAACTGGAACTCAGCCCAGGCTGCCCCCATCCACCAGCTCCCCCATCTGTAATATCGGTGGACAACATGGACCCTCCAGGGCTGGGGCAGGGCTCAAGGGCTCGGTGCACTACCGCATTCTCCTTCGCCTTCATTCAGACACAAATACCCCTGCATCCCTACTTGCCATAGAGCACAACACAGGTTAGATGCTCAGTCAATGCTTTATCTTTTACCCTCTGCCCAAAAGAAAATAAGAGCCTGAGATGTCAACTGACCATAACTTGACAGGAGCCACCAATAAACAAGGCTGGCCTCAAAACCTAACACGAGCTTTGGTAGCGTAAATAGAGATTCAAGACTCAAGAAAGGGGAGGTGATTCTCTACATTGTTACATAGCTAAGATCTGGTTCCTTAGGAGCTTGATAGCCTTTCCAACAGCACAGGCAATCCCTGGAGGTATCGTCAGGAGAACAGAGCTGGAGCTCTAGGTCCTAAGCCTGGAGCTCCACCAGGTGCTGGGCTGCCCACCTGATGATGCAGCACTGGTCACGGCTGTTGCGTTTCATGTTGAAGTAGCAGTTGTCAGCAATGGCAAAGATGTGGGGGGGCATCTCCCCAATCTTCTTGTTGGTATACTGGCGGATGTGCTCTGGCGAGTAGATGGAGAGCAGCTGGTAGGGGTTCACAGCCACCAGGATGGAGCCTGTGTACGTCTGCGGGCAGCAAGAGATGGGGAGCTCGCTGATTCCATGTGGGAGACTGTGACTCTAGAAAGCTCTTGGGCTCTGCCCTGCTCCGGTGCTCTGGAGGGAAGAGCCCTGGCTTCGGAGTCATGTGGATGGACCTGGGGCCAGAATCCAGCCTCCTTAGGAGCCGGGGCAGGGCTTCCGTCCAGCACTGGTTCTGGCTTGGAGTTAGTGCTCAGTGACATTTGAGGAAGAGGGAGGTGGAGTCTCTAAGACTCCTTCTCTTTAACTGTGAAATGAGTGTAACTGTGAAGATTCAAGAAGTGATATCTTTTAAGATTCATAGCACACGGTGGGTACTCTGCAAATGCTAGCTCCCATCATCGCCGCCAGGCTCTGCATCGCAAACTTTTGGAGTGAAATTAATCAGTGGGACCAGTCCAGGAGAGGCCAGGTTGGTGAGGGAGAGGGACATGGGAAATGAGCTATAAAGAGCTAGGGTAAGTGGCCTGGGGACTGAGTGGGCCACACTCTCTGCAGCACTGCCCCAGGACAGAGGAAGACGCTGTGCTCTGGGGTACAGAGCACCTCCAGCCATCCTGGGCAGCGCAGGCACATGGACCAGGTGCAACTCAGAGAGCCTTCAGCGGGGTTCACTACTTGGGCTCCTCTGTTGTCTGTAGGCAAGGCTTCCTATTGTAGGCTTGGGGTCCTGCCACAAGGGACAGCAGCCTGGCCCTCCTGCCACCAGAGCAGGGTGAGGCACTCGGGGTTACTTCTCCCTCCTCCTGTCCCATGCCTCAAGCTTGAAAAGGTCAGGCAGCCCTAGACCATAATTGGCAGTGGATGTATTGATATCTGGGGCCTGGAGAAGCTGAAGAAAAATGTACAGGGGAGGTGACAGCCCACCCTCCCACTCACAGCAGAGCTGCAGCCATGCCCCAGCAGCCTCAGCCTACAGTGGCCATGCAGGGAGAGTGTAGCTGCAGGCACCACATGGTGGGGGAAATGGCCACCCTGGGGTCAGGTGGCGCCAAGACCCAGGCTCCAATCCTGGCCTTGGCTGGCCTATACCAGGAGAGTTGGCCAGAAATTGCCCTTCTCTGGGCCCAGGAAGACTTCCTTTCCCACCTAAGCCTCTTCCTCCAAGCAGCCCATGGAGAGAAGCACTCGATCCACTAACTGCCACGAGAGCCAAGCAGGAAGAGCTGGGGTGGGGTGGGGGCGGGAGGCTGGAGGGCAGCAGCCAGGCCAAGCGGACAGCCAAATAAGACCTGAGCTGGAGCCGGCTCTCTGTGCCACACTCACTCGCCCTCCGCAGCTGGTCTGAGGTTGCAAAGTGCAGAGCAGAAGAAAAGGAAGCTGGTCAGTGGGGAACAGGGGCAATAACAGCATTCTCCACAAATGGCACCCACATGGCCCAGGGCTGGCTGAATTCTCAGATCAGGACCAGCAGACCCCCAGCCCCCCAGGCCCTGTCCTAGGACCCCTCAGCCACCATCCCCTAGAGCTCGGCCCTGCTCAGCCCGTGGGAACCGGCTAGATGCTGGTGGGAAACTGCACCAGACTAGGAACCAGCCACAAAGAACGTCCCTTTGACAAACCTCAGTTTGCTCATTTGTAAAATGGGAGGTTAACACCCACCTCCCTTGGCTGATGTAAAGGCTAAAGGGCAGAAACATAACTTTTACCAGGCGCCTGGTATATAAGCACTACCTTCCTTTCTTTCTTTTGAGGCAGAGTCTTGCTCTGTCACCCAGGCTGGGTGCAGTGGCTCAATCTCAGCTCACTGCAACTTCCGTGTCCTGGGTTCATGCGATTCTCCTTCCTCAGCCTTCCGAGTAGCTGGGATTCCAGGCATGTGCCACCATGTCCAGCTAAACTTTCTTCTTGATTTCTTCTTAATAATGTGATGCTCAGCCGTCTGGCTGGTGATCCCCACACGGCACAGGCTGATGCTATGCAGTCATCCAACCACCCTTTACTGAGACACACAGGGAGGCTGGGGTGTGAGGTTCCTGACGGAGGCACTTACATCTTATGTGGTAGGGGTGTAGTGGAGGGAGAGCCAGGGGGCCCACCTGTAGGTAGCGAGCACACAGCGTGGAAGGGCATGACATTTGGGAGGTCTGCTGGTGGGAGGTCACCCTGGCAGCTATGGAGGATGAATGGCGGTCACCCAGGCTGGAGGCAGAGGCCGATTCAGACCTAATGAACCAGCCCCCAGGCAGCGGTCAGAGCCCAGTGGAGGGAGGCCCTGGGAGCAGGCTCTGTGGCCACGTTCAGGGCACGGGCAGTCCAGAGAGGGATGTGGGGGATGCTGAGACGCTGTGAGAAGCTGTCCCAGGGCTGGGGCCAGGTCTTCCCCCACCCATGGCGCCCACGGCCTTCTCTACTCTGCCCACAGCCCAGAGGGCCCTCCTGTGCACAAACCCTTCAGCCCTGAGCCTCCTGATGTCCCCACTTGATGCCACCAGCATGTCCAGACCAGAGCTCCCCATTCCCTCCAACCGGGCTCTCTCCAGCCTTACCGACTATACCAACGGCACCACCACAGGGCAGGAACCCAAGGACGCCCCTCCCTCCTGCCACCCTCACTCTCCATCTGCATTCTGCTTCCCTGGTCACGCCACCCTCATTTCTCAGCAGCCCACTGCAGGTGCCTCCCCACCAGGCTCCCGGCTTCCACCCTCACTCCCCCAACAATCTATTCTCCACTCGGAGCCACACAGGCTTTTAAAAAATCTAACCACGTCACCCCCTGCTGAAAACCCTCCTGCGGTTTCCCACGGCCTCAGGACAAAGTCCAAATCCTTTCCCTGCCCACAAGGTCCCCAAGCCCTGGCCCCTGTCACCCTCATCAACCTCATCCCGCAACCAAGAGGCTCCGGTCATATGAAACTTTCAGTTAAAAGCATCACACTCCATCCCTGCCATCTCAGACCAGGGACACACTTCCCCTTCGCCCAGATAATTCCTTCTCATCCTTCAGTTCCAAGCTGAGATGACGCTTCCTCCAGGAAACCGGGCACCTTCCTATACAATCATCAAAGCCACAGGTCTCCTTCATTGTGGCCACCTGACTCCTCTACGGCCCCAGTTCAAGGCCTCCTTCTCCCAAGGCCTAACACCATGCACGGCACATAGGAGATGCTCAGCAATGTTTGCTGAGTGGCCCAAAGAGCAACTACCTCCGTGGGCAGGGAAGTACTGGGTGAAGAGCATCCACTGGCAGCCACAGTAACCAGCAGGGAAGGCAGTGAGGGGGACAGACCTGTCCGCAGCACTGAGGCAGCCCCAGCCATGCTGACGGGAAGGGTGGCTGGGAGGCAGCCAGTGGAAAACCACAGAACAGCATGGAGAGATGCTGCCGTCTGTGCAGAAAAAAATGAATAATTTTGTATATATGTATGTATGTATCTACCTAGCTACTTCTCTAACTACAAAATAAATAATAGAAACGAGGCCTCTTTCCTCAGCGAGGAGGATTCTCTCCAGCAAGAGGGTGAGGGTGAGGGCAAGGCAAGGGCAAGCCCTCTTGGGCCCAGAACTTTGCAGTTACCACTCTGTCACCCCTTTTACTCCTCAGAAGGCCTGTGGAGGTCATATCCCCTCTTTGCAGTTGAGAGAAGTGAGCCTCCAGGAAGTGGTAACACTTGCCAAGGTCACACAGCAGATGTGTGGGGAGTGGGGTGAAGGAGAAACGCTGGCACCAGCGCGCCAGCTGTGGCCTCTCCACCTGGGCTTTCCCAAACTCCAGGAATGCACCCATAGGACTGGCAGAGCCAGCAGCCAGGGTCTCCGGAGGAGGAGGCTGGCCACCACTGGCAACAAGACCCTGACCCTCTCCAGGCCTCAGTGCCCATTGGTCCTTCAAGGTCTTAGCACTGCTCCCTGCACCCTCTGGTCTCTAAGGGTTCAGGTTGGCAGAGAATGAATGCCCAGACCTCTTGTCCAAATCTCTAGTAGTAAAACCTGCCCTGTGGAGCCACAGGTTTGGTGGGGAGAGAGAAGGACTTTCCCCAAACCAGGGATACAGCATATGTGCTCCCTAGGGGTCCCCAGGAGGAGCTCAGGGGGCCTCTCTGAGGCCACAGAGATGCAGCAGGAATCAATTTCACCTCCTCCAGGAAGCGCCCAGGCCTGTCAGCTCTGGGGAGTTCACTGGCATTTAGCATGCCATGGAGAACACATCCTGGGACCCACAGGCCTTCCCAGAGTCATAGAGGTGCCCACTCCATGTAGTCTCCCTGCTGTGCTTGAGGAAAGGCTGAGGCCAGACAGGGACAGGGACATCTCCAAGGCCATATGCCGACTGGACACCAGCCTCCCACCTCCCAGATCAAGGCTCCAGCCTCTGCTCAGTGTTTGGAGCCCTGGGTCCCCACCAGCCCTGCTACCCATGGTGGGGACAGTCCTTGCTCTCTGGGACCAGGCAGTGAGGGTTGCTAAGTGTTCTCTGAGGGCCTTTCCCCATTCTGGAGTGCGTGGGGCTGATGTGTGGCCCTGGGGTACTCTCTGGGGCTCCCGGGGACAGGGAAGCTGGAGGCAGGCCAGCCCAGGACAGACAGTCGGGGACAGAGCATCTATTGGCCCAAGGCTGTGAGCTGATCATGGTAATCGGAGGAAATCCTGAGTGCATGCGCTGTGCCCAGGGTAACCCAATCCGTGAAGGGACAGGTGGTTGCCATAGTTAGGGACAGGTACAGTTTCCGGGTGGGACGATGGCCCGGTTGCTTCTTCAAAGCCCTGCTCTAATCCTATCTCATCCACCAAGTCACAGAATCATGAACTCAGAGTCAAGGAAACCTCTTTGAATCCTGCAGTTCTTGAGCATGGCTCTCCCCTCCAAGAGACACTGAGAATCTAAGGTCCACGGGCTAATGGAGCTGAGGCCCTTCCAAGTGCCACAGCTTGGTTCCCTGGCCAGGCATCCTGGACAAGAAGGTAGCTTAAACGCCTACTCCATCCCTCCACAGGGGAAGGCCCTGCCTCCTCCCTCTCACCCAGAAAAGAAGTCAGAAAGGTTATGGTGAGAACTTCAAATGAGGCAAATGGTTCAGATTTGGGGGCTTTCTGGAGAACCCATAAATCCCTGAAATTATTTTCTTTGAAACCCTCCTGGAGGATGTAACATCCAAGCCATTCTCTGCTGGCCACCCATGGGTCAGTTCACCACCCTCCTAATTTTACAAACAAGATTCACTGTGCCCACGGTGTCTGAAGTTTTTTCCTCCCCTCTCCTTATGAATCCTGTTTTTATCTTTGTTCCTTGATGCAGCTGACCTACTGACTCCCTCGTGTGAGGCCCAGCTTACCTGCGCAGTGGCTGACCTGCATGCTTCATGCCCCTGAGCTATGCTGACACACTGGTCTGCAGGCGCCCTGGCGGGACAACTCCCATATTACCCAGCTCCTCCCCTGAGATGGGGCCCTCTGCCTCCTCCTTCTCCTGATGGGAGAGTGGGCCTTGGGTTCAGGCCTCGGCATCGGGACAATGACAAAGCATCGGCTCTGGCAGTGTCCTGCAGGGAGGTGGACAGGCTCCCTGCTCACCTAAGGGTCGCACTGCCCAGGCCTGGGTCAGTGGCCACAGAGAACCCCAGGACCCACCAGTGGCCACTTGTCCTCCAGGGAGAGGAGCAAAAAGGGAGTTGCCAAGAAGTGGGGTACAGACACCAGTGGGTCCTTGTGAGATACAGCGGGTGGGTGTCCCTGCCCTGGGCTCGAGTTCTAACCCCTCCCTGCTGGCTAGGTGATGCTGACATCTGGAGGTGCCCTCCATTCCCTGCCCCTCTGAGTGAAGGTGAGGCCTGACTGAGGAACACAGTGAGAGGGGCTTCTTCAGTGCTAGAGGGCTCCCTGCAAAAGTCACTATGCCCAAACAATGGATGGCAAGAACCCACATGCAGTCTCTCCTCTGGGCCTGACCTAGAATCAGACAGTGGCTGAGGACCTCTCTGGCAGATGAGGGGCCATAATTCCAGGGCTTCTGAGAGGGATTGGACCCCTGGCCCAGAGAGCTCCTTGCTGTGATTCTTCAGTGACAATACCTGGTGCTCCCTGAGACTTTTCCAGCCTGTGCCCTGGCACCCCTTCCTGGTCCTGACAGCCTGAGAGACACTGTGCCTGCTGATCACTCACCAGCATGGCCCTGCCTCCAGCATCTATTCACACAGTGCCCCCTCCTGAATGCCAACTCTACCAGCCAACCTCGCCCACCTCCAGAAGCTCAACCACCACTCCTGCAGACCCCGTATCTTCCCCAGTAATGCTCCTATTACCAGCCTTCCCCGGGCCTGATCCCCAAGATAATCAGGCTGGCCCTGCCTTGGGGGGCTCCCTCCTGCTCCCTGCTGGGGGTTGCACATCCTTGGTTTCCTTTGCCCTTGGGCTGCTAGAGAATGGGGCTGGGTCAGAGGCAGGCAGTGGCCCCAGCACAGCACATCTCTGGGCCTGGCTAAACCTTGTGGAGCCTCAGTTTCCCTGTCTGCAACTGAGCTATTGGGCTAGAGCAGCAGTTCTCAGAGTGTGGATCAAAGACCCCTAGGGGGTCCAAGGCCCTTGCAAAAAGTCCGCAAAGCCAGCTACACATCTGAGGCCAGATTTTCTTCCTACACTTCAGCCAAAACATCACATCAGAATGGACGTAAAGCAGAGATGAGAATCCAGCTGGCTTTTTAAAGCCAGACATTAAAGAGATTTGAAAAAACCTGTAAAACAATGCTACTCTTCTCACCATTTCTTTTAATTTTGGGAAATGTCATTTTTAGTAAAAATGTTGTTTATATTATCTTATAATGGATTCATTATGGTTACTCTTAAAAATTAATAATTGTTTCTAAATGTCTCAGTTTTAATTTCCAATATGGCTAATATCAATAGCTATAACCCAGTATACAAAAGTCCTTTGGGATCCTCAATAATTTTTAAGAACATAAAGGCTTCCTGTGACCAAAAAGTGTGAGAACCTCTAGAGTAAATGATCTCCACAGATCCTTCTTTTTTTGCTCTTCTCTGACCTCAGTCTCTTGAAATGTGCTCTGTCCTGGCTGGAGAAGATGTCTTTATTTGTCCTCTTGAGTCTGAAGGGGGAGGAGAGTGGTATGTGTGTGTTTCTAATATCAAGGTTTGAGGGGTGGAGGAACAGAGCGTGTTCCCTCCTTTAGCACCCTCCTGAGGATATCCATCTATCCCTATCCATCCTTTCTTGGCCCTGAGGCCTGATGGCAGGTCCCGGTCCCTTAGCAAACACTCAGCCTGTGCCTGGGCAAACACCTGTGCCTGGGCAAAGCACCAAGCCTCTCACTGACTCCGCCCTGGCCTCCCAGTGGTTTCAAGGCCTAGAGAGGCACATGAAAACTGTGTAGTACAAACCGATCCCCTCCCCAACCACAGACCACACAAGCCACGGCCTAAGAGGATGAGCCCCCACGCCGGGCGGCTGCGGGCAGATGAGTCCCAGCAGGGGCCCCGGGGTCCAGCTGTACAGCGGGCAAAGTCTCAAGAGGCGGGGCCCCCGGCAGAGCGGGTGTGGCCGGAGGTGAGGTGGGCGTGGCCGGGGCGTGGTGAAGTGGGCGGGGCGGGGGTCAGGACAGGCCGGAGGGCGGGACGGCACTCACGTAAATGAGGTGGTCCCGATAGCGGATGAGCAGGTTGCGCAAGATGCCGGCCTCGTTGAGGTCCCCTAGGCGGATCATGTCCTCCACGCCGTGGACCGACGTGGGGTGCATAGGCTTGATGTGCGTGGCGTTCTGCGGGGAGATCCAGTGTTCCTGTGGGGAGCCAGCAACCAACGTCAGGGCGCTCTCCTGGGGCCCAAGCTGCGCACTGCAGGGGAAGGGCGGGGTGGGAGGGTGCAGGGCGGGAGCGCGGGGTCTATGCTAACCCCGGTAAGGGCCAAACACCATCAATTCTAACAGGGTTAAGTCTTTCAGGATGATACCAGCCACCTCCACCCTTCAAGGATGGCTCCTTCTCTTAGTGGAGTCTCTTGAAAATCTAAGAGGTGGGCAGGGCAGGGATTTTGGCCCTACCTGATTGTTGTCAGTAAGGGGATGAGAGTCCCCCAGGCCCTTTGCAGGATGCAGTAGAAAGGGTAATAGAGGTAGACAGACTTGGTCTCAAATTCATGTTCCAGTAAAAAAAAAAAGCCATTAAAAAGTGATTTCAGATAGTCAAGAATACCCCAACAAGTGTATATGGTGGAGAGTCATGGGGCAGCTGCTTGAGATGGGGTGGTCCCTGACCACCCCTCCGAGGAGGTGGCATATGAGCTGAGGCATGAAGGAAGAGAAAGAGACTACTGTAAAAAGATTGGGGGAGGGGGCGGAGGCTCCAGGGCCAGGGAACAGCAAAGCAATGCCTCAGGCTGGCAAAGGCTTGGCATGTTCAAGAGAAAGCCAGAAGGCAGAGCGGTAGCAGTGGTGATGAGGAGAAGTGGACCCACCCAGGAGGTATTTCCCGGGGCTTGCTGATGGCCTGTGAGAGCAAAGGGTGTGAACTCTCCGGACCTGTGAGCTGAAGTGGAGGACACAGGTTGGCTGCCTAGCTCTTCCTACTCTGCAGTGTTCCTCAGCTGCCCTGCAGTGGCAGATGGGTGCGCATTTGGGAAGTGCACTGGCTCTTTCAACAAACTAGCAGAGCCCTGGCTTCCTCAGAGCACTGGGAGTCTCCCTACCCTCAGAGGGTCTTCAGCACCTTTGCACAATCTCAGACTCTCAGGGAAGTGTGGCCACACAGCTCTCCCATCCCCAAATGCCAGGACCCAGTAGCCTCAGGAACTGCCTTTTGGGGGAAAAGGGGACCTTTCTGCCACCTCCCAGCTCAGGCCCTGAGTCTTGCTGGGCAGACGTGATGCACACACCATGTCCCCCCAACCTGTTCCTCCTCTGGGTCCCTTCTGGCATAGCGAACCCCAACAGCTGGACACTAGCACAACTCTGGACACCAGCTCCCCCCAGCACCACCCCAGTCCAAAAGGTCACCTAGTCCTGCCCATTCAACCCTCTAAAAGGCTGCCGAGTGGGCAGTGCCCGGTTCGCTACCCTCGAGCCCACACCCTGATCGAGACCACTGTCTCTCACTGGCCCAGCCCCAGCTTCTTGCTGTCCCCATCTTACCTCCACCTCTCCCATTTAATCCCTCATCCCCTGGGCCTTTCCTCAGGCACCCTCCTGACCCTGTCACTCCGGGGCTGTCAGCCCTTCCCTGACTGCCCCGGACTCCTCAGTCTGACATCAAGGGCCAGCATGCGCTGGATGAAGGGACCCCCTAGCCTCCATCCCAGCTACTCCTGGTACTTCCTAATCGGAGAACATGGGTTCCATGCCCCCAGAGGCCTCCGCGACTTCACTCCCCTGTTCCCTCTACCTTCTTTCTCCTCAGCCTTTGAGGCTTGGCTCAGAGGTTCCCTAGTTTCTGAAGCCTCCCCTGAGAGTGCTGGCCACCCTCACACGCTCCACCTGTGTGGTCACCCTGCCCCCAGGGCCACACCTCAGGCCACGGTGCCTCACACAGGGGCTGGGCAGGGAGCCTCTGATGGGACAGACGGCTGGCTGGTGACTGCAGGGGACCAGATCTGAATGAGAGGCAAAAGTCATTCATGGAGAGACCCCAGAGGTCCCCCATTCCAGTCCCCTCACTTCACAGGAGAAAACAGGCTCGGAGGAGGGTGGCAGCCTGCCCAGGCCCTCACGGGGATCAGGGGCTGTGCGGGGCAGAGCCCCCCAGCCCAGTTTCCCTGACACTCCACAGCACTTCTGGGCCAGCAGTGCTTTAGCACATGGCAGGCTCTCACGCAGCCTCCCCAGGATAAGGGGGAAGGTGCTGACATCGGGAAACCTGCTTGGACTTTCCAGTGCCGTGTGGAACATTCCTCCTTTCCAGGCACCCTATTTCTTATACAAGCTGATCCCATTGGAAAATCTCCCCACCTGCCACCGTCCCAGCTCCCTGCCTCTAACCTAGACCCCAGTGTGGACAGGAGGGGACAGAGCCCCTGGGCAGGCCGTCTGCCGCCTCCACTTGACCCCAGCCTCAGGTCCTCACATCCCTCCCCATGACAGTTCAGCACACAGGTGGACAGTGCTCAGCCATGGCATGACCCCGGACCCGGAGCACATCAGTTTACCCTACTGAGCCTCCACACCCTGAGTTGTGAAATGGGAATGAGAGTGAGGATCCCTTCTTCCCAGGGGTGTCGCAAGAATTGATGGATGCGATCACGACCACCCTTTGTTGACAGCTTCCTCCTGCCGCATCTGTAGAGCGCTGGTGCCTGGTACATGCTCAGCCGGTGCTGGCCATTGTCACTCTACTGCCTTTTGATTCACACTTGCTCCTCCAATATCCCTAACAGAGAGTCACTGACCCCTTTTAACAGTGATGAGTCAGACTCAAGAGGTAAAATGACTTGCCCAGTTAGGAGGCACAGCTGCACCGCTCCCACTGTTTCCTGCATGGGAAGACTCCCAACAGAGGCCAGCTCCCCACAGGTCAAGGTCCACAGGCACCTACCAGGGGCCAAAGTGTAACCAAGGCAATAGCTGAGGCCTGGCCCTGAAGGAATGCCAGCAACTGGGGGAGGGGAACACGGTCAATTCAGGCACCAGGGATGCCTTTGGGAAAGAGTTGGCCTGGGATTGAGCAGGGAGAACGTGTTCCCTAGAGGAAGGGAAGGAGGGGTGTGTCTGGGAACAGAAATGGCTCAGACAGAGGCAAGACACTGGGGTTCCAGTAGGGACTGGAACCATAACCTTTCATTCATCACTCAGCGAATCTTTGCCAAGAGCCTTCCCAGGGCAGACCCTTCGATGAACTCTGGGGAACCAGATGGGACTGGTCTAGTCTCTGCTCTCAAGTTGCTAGGAGTCTGTGGGTGGACAGAGGGGTAAGAGATGACAGCCTGGAGTGGGGAGGGAGGGGATAGAATGGGGGTGGGAAAGGCTTGTAAAGGGGGGGTCTGGAAACCCTGGGGGTCCAATGCCACGGATGCAAACCCCAGCCTCCTGAACTGCCCCTGCCAGCCAGTCATGCTCACCCCTCCTGCAGCCCCCACTCTCAGGGCCTGGGTCGGGGAGAAGCGGGAGGGGAGCTTTGGGATTCGGTGACACAGAGTTATGGAACACCATCTGACATGCAACATGACCCAGGTGAAACTCAAGCCTGCAGACAGAGTCCCTAGTCCCCACCCTGGGGGCTCTGGGCAGGCTCACAGGCTGTCTGTGCTGCCAGCCAGCCTGTGCCTCCCCTTCTGTGGCTGTACCCTCCCAGAAGCTTCCTAGAGGGTCCTAGAACTGGAGCCTCCAGAACGATACAGCCCAGGGGCCAAACGATACAGCTCAGGTTAGCAGAACCTGAGCCCCAAAGTCGCCGCTGAGATAACACTGACACAGGAAACTCATGTATAGAAGACAGAGGTCCTGGGTTCTAATCCCAGCAACCATCACTTACTAGCTGTATGACTGGCTCCATGGTCCCTCTGTGTGCCTCAGTTTCCTCATGGGATAACAGTTCTTTCTCTCCCTGTCTTCTACAGATGACATGAGAGTCCCAAGACAGAACTTGGGTCAGAGGGCCTTGCAAACCCTGGGCGGGGGTGCACCTGAGAGCTGCAGG
This sequence comes from Cacajao melanocephalus, assembly GCA_963573385.1. Taxonomy (NCBI): domain Eukaryota; kingdom Metazoa; phylum Chordata; class Mammalia; order Primates; family Pitheciidae; genus Cacajao; species Cacajao melanocephalus. The sequence continues at coordinate 97,213 of CAUYLG010039432.1, read as the reverse complement.
GATATCTGGGATGCTCCTGCCCACTCCACGTCGAGTACCTGGCCTCGAGGGTCCCGAGCCCTCCCCTCATCCCCAACAGATCCTTGGTTTCAAGTCCCTGCACCCTCTTTCTCTTGACTCTCCTCCCTCAGTTCAGGAGGCTAAGACAGGGACTCAGTCCAATTCTATGTTCCCAGCCCCTGGCACACCATTGGGCACAACCCACATTATGGCAGAGCTGAATCTCCCTGGCTTCTAGTATCCCTGCTAGCTGCACCTGCATGCTCTGCACCCCACGTGCACATCCCCAGTGCCACACACACACGTGCATGCATGCTCAGAGGCCCCAGGGCTTCCCCTAAGGGCCCTCACATGAACCAGCCACCTTCTCCAGGGCAGGACCCTGACTTCAGACCTCTCCTTCCCTCCCCAAGGCTCCACCATCACTGCCGAGCAAACTTACGCTTCCAGGATTCCTTTCCTTCTGAGCCACAGATAAAGGGTTAATCTGTGAGATCAGCTTCCGGGGCAGTGTCAAGGTGGATGGTGGATTCATGTGATGCCGGTAACCCAGCAAAGCAAGGCTGTGGGCATTCATTTAACTTTCAGATTAATGCTAACTTCATTGAGGTGTTCTACATGTGTGATCTCACTTAAAGGTCAATAGCCCTGTGAGATATTTATTATTATCCTCATTTTACAAAGAGGAAACTGAGGCTCAGAAGGGAAGGAGACTTAGCGAAGCTTGCGCAGCTAACTTGGACGAGATAGCATTTGAATGCAGTCCGTCTGCCACCAAAGCACCCCTGCGTCTGAGGAGTTCCTAGACTACACTCCAACCCACCACACACATCTCTAGCACCAGGGAGAGTGGACTGAGGTGTTTATGGAAACAGAACAGGTAGCCTGAGGCAGGCAGGGGGTGCCTGCTGGCCTCTTGCTGGGGTGGTGAGGAATCATGGAGGGGGGCATCTTAGAGGCAGAAGTGGGGGCACAGGCACTGCATCCAACTCCTTGAGATCATTTCCCTGCCTCAAGGCAGCTGTCAGCCCATATCTTCCCCCAAGGCATGGGGCGGGAGGAAGGAGGAGACTACTCACATTGCCTTCATCGTCCACCACCTGGATCTGCCCAGAGTCACAGAGCTTCACCACTGCCCCGATGGGCACATCGAACTCCTGCCCCGATCTCAGGTCCATCCACACATAGTCCCCCTACGGGCAAGAGAGAGTCCCAGGCCAGGTGAGCAGGGAGGGATCGGAGCCCCTTCCAGGCAGCCCTATATTCCTCTGCTACCACCAGAGGCTCTGGGCCAACCACAGAAGGGGGAAGAGAAGGGGACTCACACTTACTAGAAGCCTCCTGGAGCAGGGCAGGCCTTGGGCTGGGCATTTATGCAACGTCATCAATCCCTCTTCTAGAGCAGCCATGTTCCCATTTTACAGATGAGTTAGCAGAGGCTCAGAGAGAGCCAAGGCCTCTCAAAGCCCAGCTCTTCCCACGGCTCTACAGCCTACACTTGTATGACAGATTCACTGGGGTATAGGCAGAAACACCAGACCACTCAAACCACTTCCTCCCTGTGTAACGTGAGGTGACACCAGAGGGCACCCAGATTGTGGGTGAATGCTGCAGCCTCCTTCACCTCCAGGGCCGATTTTCATCACCATCATGTTAACGGGTTCCTCACAGGGATACCACTCCATGCTAGGCCCTAGATAAGAGTTCAGCCACGTTGTCTTCTGGCATGTGGGGAGAGCCCTGACCTTGGGGGAGGAAGTCGCTTTTGTGTCCCCTGCAGCATCTGGCCCAGGGCCTGGGCCTACTCACTCAGTAAGGGCTCATGAGAGCCAAATGTAAAACCCCAAGTCAGAGAAATGGACTGAGAACAACCACGTTCAGCACTGATGGATTCAACAAACATGTATTGACTACCTACTGAGTACAAAGCACTGATTAATCTAAATGCTGGGGGTGAGCCGTGATTATGGAGTCTACATCCTAGTTAGAGGTGACAAACAACTGAGCAAAGAGATCAGCATGATCACTTTGGATACTGGTGAGTGCTGTCAAGGGAAGAAAAAAGCCAATGGTGGAGAATGATGGAGCCAACCAACCTAGACCCAGTAGCCAATAAACAGCTCCATGGAGGGAATTTCTGAGCTGACAACTGAAGGATAACAAGCCGCCAGCCTAGAGAAAAGCAGGGGACAGTAATCCTAGCATAGGCAACAGCATGTGCAAAGGCCTTGCGGCAGGGAGGAACAGCCAGGAGGGGGGGCTTGATGAGCGAGAGAGAGCTCAGAGAAGTAGGTAGGGTCCAGGACACATAGGCCCTTTGTTGGCCTTGGTATACAAGTTTAGATTTTATTCCAATCCTAGTAAAAGTATTCTTTTTGGGGTGGTACTCAAACTCCCTAGAGGTGTGGGAGAACTCAGACATTCTAATAAGAATATAGCTTAATATCAAGTCACTAATAAAAATGTAGCCGCTAATAAAACTGATTCACAATGAAGTAAACCCATGGGAATGGTCTGACGGAATCTGTTCTGGGCTAGGAGTCAGGAGACTGGGTTTCAGGCCCTGCCTGGCCTTGGGTGAGTCGCTGAGCTCTTTGAACCTCAATTTCCACATTTCTCAGTGAAGGCTGGACTCAGTGAGTCTAAGACCGACTCATTAGTGTCTCAGCCTCCTCCTGTTCCCGTCAGAACCAGCTGCAGTCATGCATTGTTTAACGTCAGAGATAAGTTCTGTGCAAACATCGTGCAGCCGTCGAGTGTACTTCACAAACCTGGACGGTGCAGCCCACTACACACCTGGGCTGGATGAGGCAGCCGCTTACTCCTAGGCTACAAACCTGTACAACCTGCTTCTGTACGGAATACTACAGGTAGCTGTAATCCATGGTATATATTCGTGTATGTAAACATATCTAAATACACACATAAAAGGTACAGTAGAATATGGCATTATAGTCTTATGGGACCACTGCCATCTTCCAGCCACAGCTGGCCCTGTGGGTCCTCTCTTTATATGAATGGGAGGTTGGCACATGATAGAGTCAGGCTAGTTCCAAACCCAAGCTTCCTCCCAGAAAAAGTAAGAAAAATTGGAGAGGCTTGGGAGTGGAAGAGAACTCCTGTTTGCTGAGCATTCACTGAGGGCCTGGGCTCCACAGGCTGCACCTCATAAACTGCACCATGTAATCCTCACAACTGCTTGAGACCCAAGCCCCAGCTGCATTCCCTGACCCTGGGCTTACCCCTGAAAGCCACCCCACACTGGGTCTGCTCCCCTTCCCCACTGGTTTGGAGCTCCCCAGGGTGGGGCTGGGTCTGAGTCCCTCATCTGTGGCTCCCCAGAGCCAAGCACAGAGCAGGCCTCAGTGAGAGAGAAGGGGTGAGGAGTATGAGTGCATGTGGGCAACAGCACATGGCCAGCGGACTGTCTCCAATTTCTCTCCTCAAAGAGGTCAAGAAAAGTGCCCAGGGTCACACAGCTGTTTTACGGCCAAGCCAGGACTGAAGCCCAGGTCTGACAAGCCCCAAATCCAGGGCTCTTTCCTGACATTCCCCAGGCCCAGCCCACACGCAGCTCAGTGAACAAAACAGGAAGCACTGAGAGGGTCCTTGTCCCAGACGGCTGGTGGGTCTCCGAAGGCAAGCTGGAGACTTAGGCTGAGGGCAGCTGGAAGGCAAGGGTCTCTCTGAGCCACCCGTATCCCCCAGCCCAACACAGAGCCTGGTACACAGAAAATGTTTCCCCTGAGAGAACATAAAATAACCAAAATCAAAAACACTTCATGTGAGCAGGAAATGGAGATTCTGAGAAGCTGAGTGAGGCACTCGGGGCCACACAGCAAGCAGATGTGACTAGAACTCTTCTTACCTAGGGCTGTCGCCAAGAGGGCAGTGACCAAACTATCTCTGCCCTAGGTCAGACTTGAGGAAACAGTTTCACAAGGCAGGGGAGAGACTTCAGGAAGAATTCTGGGGTCTTAGGACTTCTGGGGTCTTAGGACGTCTGTCTTAGGACATCGGAATGCAGGCAGGTTGTTAGGATCCTCATTTTATAGATGAGGAAAGCGAGGGGCAAAAAACAAGGAACCTGGCCACAGTTACTCATCAAATCAGTGACTGACAGGATTGTTAGCATCTGGAGGACAGAGCCGGGACCAAAACCAGGGTGGGGTAGGAGTCACTGGCTCAGAGGGAGAAGGAAGGGAGGAAGGAAGCCACGAAAGAAGATGAAGCTTCATTGCGGGGCAGGAGGGAGGTGAGGAAGGGGAACCGGGCTCCAGGTAGAACCCCGCCACCCCCTGCCACCCCCATGGCTAGCCCCAGGCAGCCCCTCACTGCGTCTGGCCCCATTCCTACACCATGTTCCCTGACAACTGTGTGCACTGTGAGGGGCACCTCGCTTGGTCTCATTCTGAATGAAGATCTTGTTTGTGACACAGCACATGCCTCAGTGTGGCTGTGTAACATGGGACAAGTCCCAACTTCTCGCCTGTCAAATAAGTGACTGGGACAGAGGGTCTCCCAGGCCCTGCCAGCTATGCAGGCTCCCAGCTCCAGAGTCATGACTTCCTAGAACGAGTCTGTTCAGATGTTCTCAGGGGTACCCCAAAACTCCTGCTGGACCTCCCCCCAGGAAAGCCAGCATACACCCACAGTGAACACATAGGAGATCTGGCTTCTAGTCCCAGCTCTGCCACCAATGCTGTGTGTCTTTGGGTGAGGCACTCAATCTCTCTGGGCCTCAGTTTCCACCAGCCTTGAAATGGAAAGAGTCAGTGCATGCAAAGATGAGAGACCCACGATGTTGTTCTTTCTGTCTCCCCTCCTTCCTCCCAGGCATCAAGCCGGTCTCGGGCCAATGTTAACAATCCCCATGGGGCCTTAGCCCTTTCTGCCTCTTCCTTCCTCTGGGACCAGGCCTGGGGTCAGTCCCTGTTTGTGGAGTGAAAAGGAATCTGTTTCAGGACATTTTGCCCCTCACTGTGTTCATGATCACTCTGCGACGCTGGTTTTATCCCCTCATTTTGACAGAAGGGAAATGTGAGCCAAGCGTCTTGCCAGTGTCTAGCTGCTAAGCATAGTTTGGGGAGGAGACTGGAGGGCCATGCTTTCCTTCTACCAGCAGTCAGCCAGTCCACAAACTAAGGCTGGGGTCCCTCTGTGCACCTGGAGGTGCTCCCTGCTCTGGACCCCAGCAAATGCAGGAGGCCCCTGCTCAGACCTGGCCTGCCTGGCTTGGGTTTCCCAGATGCAAAACCTCCCCCCCCCACCGGCAAAGGGCAGCCGCAGCCAAGTTTTCACTGGGGGAGGTCAGAGACCGCAGGTGGCATCCTAGGGCCACAGTCCATGCACACCCTGAAGCTTAGCGACCCTGTCTGTGGCCCACCCAGCTTCTAACAGGCGCTGAAACTGAAGCCAGGGACGGGGCGCCCTCCCCTCTCCCCTCCCCCCTCCCGGCCGGGGCCTCACCGGCAGGACCGCGTAGGTCTTGAACGCCTGGTTCAGGCTCCGCACCAGCGCCCACTTGCCCGGCTGCGGGACTCGCGCAGTGTCGACGGGGTTGGCGGGGGGCTCCATGGCGCAGCGACGGCGACGGCGGCACTGCTCCGGCTCCCTAATTCACCTAATCCCGCGCGCGCCGCCCGCCCCGGAACCCTAAACCGGGCCATCTGCCGCGGGCCCATGGCAACAGCGGCTTAGGTGACGCCCGCGGGCGGGACGGCAAGGGGGCACCCGCGCAGTCCGGCCCCCTCAGTCTCGGCGGAACCCCCCACACCCCCACTTCGCGGGAATTCCAGGAGGCTTCCCTGGCACGGCGGCGGGGGCCCAGGAAAAACGTGGCGTCTGGCACCTCACCCCGACGGCAGTTTTGGGGAAAATCGCTGTGTTTTCTATGGAAAGAAACACGAGGATGTTGTGGAATGGAACACGGTAAACTCAGGGAGTTTTTCAGACTAAACGGGCGAGGCACCAAAAATATTTCTGGCTCCCTGGCTGCCTCTGGGGAGTGAGGGCAGATAAAAATTTTCCCTCTGGGCTAAGTTTGGGGAAGAGCCCCTGAAGAGCCTGTGTCCTCCTCCCCTAGCCCCCGAGGTCAGATAGTAGCCTAAGTCCATCCTGCAGAAGAGGCCTCGGAGGCCCGGTGTAGGGTCCCCTGCATGCCCCAGGGCAGCTGAAACACCTGGATGGCTCAGAGCTCTCCCTGCAAGGGGCTGAGCTGGCCTCCTGTGTCCTGGCAGCCACACAGGACTGGGCACCAGGCGTGGATCCACGTGGGGCTGTGAGCCAGAGGCTACCATCCCATCCCCAGGGCCCTGAAGGCCCAGGCCCTGTGACTCCCTCCAATTCCCTCCTTCTCTCCTCACCCTGCCTGTCTTTGTCCTCCTCCCCTCTTTCCTCTTTTTCTCTTCTCCTTTCAAGGTCTCCAGTCTGCATTTGTGGCCCTTGGCATTGTCTAGTATCCTGGAAGCCAATGTTCCCCCCAATAAATGAACAACAGCAGAGAGTGGAGGCCGGGTACTGGGGTGGGGGGAATAGCAAGGAAAAAGACGTGATGCCTCGCACAGGGGTCAGAGCCACCCAGGATGGGCCCAGTTCTACCCCACTCCCTGTCCCAGCCTTGGGGATCCAGGGCTCTGCTGCCCAGCACAAAGCTGACTGATCAGTGATTCCCACTCATTTCCTATGACCTCTCGGGGCCACTGATCTCAGGAGAGAACCTTCCCTGAGTCAAGCTGAAAACGAGCACACCTATCTCTCCCCACCCACCTACAGCAACACACTGGAACTGGACCCAGACCTCAGATACAAGGAAGTGCTGCTGGCGAGCTCCCAGGCATATAACCGAGCTTCACTGAGTACAGGTTTACACTGAAATACAGAGGATACTGTTAACAAGACATGTCCCCAGAGCTCCCAAACTGGTGTGGTAGACAGACCCAGATGCAGATAAGGACATTACCACCAGATAAGAGGCAGATCAGCCCTGGAAAGACAGGATAGCATGGCCGCTAAGAGTTTGGACCCTGGAGTCAGATGGCTTAGTTTCAATCCCGGCTCAGTCACTCACAAGCTGTGCTACCTTGGGCAAGTTCCTCAACCTCTATGGTCCTTCCTTTCCTCATCCGTCCGGTGACAAAATGACAGTGCTTCCACATGCTTGTGAAGATTTAATGGGTTAAGATACATAATGCACCTAGATTGGTGCCTGTTAGAGCAAATGTTACGTGAATGCCAGTCATGGTTAGTGAAGGGAGTCATGTTACGGGTGACAGATAGGTTTTATAATTTTTTAGGCGGACATTAGGGAAAGGGCATCCTAGGAAGAGGGAACAGCAAACTCAGAGAATCAGAGGAAAGAGGAAGAGATCCTAAAGTAGGTCTGGTGGCTGGTGGCTGAAAAGAGGTCCCCTTGGGGAGACCCTGCAAGGCTCTAAGAGCCTGATCTTGTCTGGTTCCAGACGAGCTACCGAGACCACCCCTGAGCTGGAGAAATAGGCCTCTTGTCCACAAGTGGCAAAGACAGAGACTCTTGAAAGCAGCAGCAGAGAGGTGACTCATTCTATACAACACATCCTTAATATAAGTCTCGGCTGATTTCTTATCAGAAACCATGGTGGCCAGAAGGCAGTAGGATGGCATATTTAAAATGATGAAAGAATTAACAAACTGTCAAGAAAAATGTGTATATCTGGCATAACTATCCCTCACAAAGGAAGGAGAATTAAAGACATTCCCACATAAACAAAAGCTGAGGGAGTTTGTCACAAGTTGACCTGCCCTATAAGAAATGCTAAAAATTAAAAAAACATTGAACAACAATAAAACAAACAACCCACTTCAAAAATGGGCGTAGGCAGGAGTTTGAGGCTGCAGTGAGCTGTGATTGCACCACTCAACACCAGCCCGGGTGACAGAGCGAGACTGTGTCTCCAAAACAAACAAACAAACATAGGCATAGGACTTACATAGACATTTCTCCAAAAAAGATATACAAAGAGACAAGAATCATATGAAAACATGCTCGACATCACTTATCATTAGGGAAATGCAAATCAAAACCACAATGAGATACCACTGCACATCCATTAGGATGGCTATTGCAACAAAAAGTATAGGAAAGTATTGGCAAGGATGTGGAGAAAATGGAACCCTTATGCACTGTGGGTGGGAATGTGAAATAATACAAATGTTGTGAAAAACACTATGGCAGTTACTAAAAAATTAAAATGAGAATTACCATATGGCCTAGCAATTCTACTTCTGGATATATACTCAAAAGAATTAAAAGCAGAATCTCAAAGAGATCTTGGCACACCTATGTTCAAAGCAGTATTAATTATAATAGCTAAAACATGGAAACCACTCAAGTGTTCCTCAATAGATGAATGAATAAACAATGTGTGGTACAAACATACAATAAAATATTACTCAGCCTTAGAAAGGCAGTAAATTCTGACACATGCCATTAATACAACATGGATGAACCTTGAGGATATTATGCTAAGTGAAGTCAGCCATCACAAAAAGACAAATAGTGTATAATTCCACTTATGTAAGATAGCTAGAGTAGTCAAAATCAAAAACAGAAAGCAGAATGGTGGTGGCCAGAGGAGGCGGGGCAAGGGGAATGGGGAGTTATTATTTAATGGATAGAATGTTCATTTTACAAGATGAAAAGAGTTGCAGAAATGGATAGTGGTGATGGTCACGCAGCATTATGAATGTATTTAATGCTACTAAACTATGCACTTAAAAGTGGTTAAATGGGGTCGGGTATGGTGGCTCATACCTGTAACCCTAGCACTTTGGGAGGCTGAGGCAGGCGGATCACCTGAGGTCAGGAGTTCGAGACCAGCCTGACCAATATGGTGAAACCCTGTCTCTACTAAAAATACAGAAATTTAGCCGAGCTTGGTGGCAGGGACCTGTAATCCCAGGTACTTAGGAGGCTGAGGCAGGAGAATCACTTGAACCCGGGAAGCGGAGGTTGCAGTGGGCTGAGATCACACCACTGCTCTCCAGCCTGAGCAACAGAGGGAGACTCTGTCTCAAAAAAAAAAAAAAAATGGTTAAGTGGTAAATGTTGTTATGTGTATTTTAAAACAATACAAAATTGAGGAAAAAAATGGAGTACACTAGACAGTAATGCAAAGCCATACCAAAAAAAAAAAAAAAAAAAAGAACACTGATATAGGCACTTACATAGATAAATAGAAAAGCCATTATTTAACCAGGCACAGCGATAGGTGCCTGTACACCAAGCCACTTGGGAGGCTGAGGCAGGAGGGCTGCTTCAGCCTGGGAGTTTAAAGCTGTAATATACCATGATTGCACTTGTGAAAAGCCACTGCACTCCAGCTTAGGCAACATAGTAAGACTCCATCTCTTAACAAAACAAAACAAAACAAAATAAACCAGTATTATATTTTTGGTCTGTAACTACTTTTTTTTCTTTTTTTCTTTGTGATTTAAAAAACAAATGCATAACATAATGATAAATCTATGTTAACTGGCACACAATGTACAAAAATATAATTTGTGACAACAAACAACATAAAGGGGAGTGAGGGAGCTATAAAGGAACATAATTTTTAGTTATTATTGAAGCTAATTTGGCCTTAACTCAGACTACATTGCTGTAGACTTAAGATGTTATCTGTAGGCCGGGCACAGTGGCTCACACCTGTAACCCCGGCGCTGGGAAGCCGACCAGCTCTGCAGTTCCACAGGCCGAACCCAGTGGGCTCAATCCTGGGCTTTGCTGCTGATGAGTGAGAGGGCCTTGGGCACGTTACTCCTTCCTGAGCCTGTTTCTTCATATGCAAAATGCAGATTAAAAACCTCTTTTCAGGCCCGGAGTGGTGTCTCAGGCCTATAATCCCAGCACTTTGGGAGGCCGAGGCAGGTGTATCACAAGGTCAGGAGATCGAGATCAGCCTGACCAAAATGTTGAAACCTCATCTCTACTAAAAATACAAAAATTACCTAGGCGTAGTGCAGTCACCTGTAATCCCAGCTACTTGGGAGGCTGAGGCAAGAGAATCACTTGAACCTGGAAGGCAGAGGTTGCAGTGAGCCGAGATTGGGCCACACAGCATTCCAGCCTGGCGACAAATCAAAAACAAAACAAAACAAAACAATACCCTCTTTTCCCACAGCTGCCGTTGTGAGGCTAAAACGCCATGTGTGTCTCCATGAAAATGCCTCTTTCTTCTTCCCTGGTCTCCTCTCTCTTCTCTTCCTGCCAGTTCCTTCCCTGTCCTGAAAGATCTACGGGAAATAGTAGGACGAAGGCTGTCCCTCATGTCCAGGGCTCATCAGGAGGCCCCAGGTGGGCAGAGAAAGAAGGACTGTGGGCCAGGCTCTGGGGTTTGCAGAGCAGGGAAGCCTCCCAAAGGAAGAGAGGCCACACGGAGGCCTGCGTAGAAGTCAGCCAGGCAAGCCCTCCGTGGACCTTTCAGGACAGGGAAGGACGTGGCTGGAAGAGAGGAGAAGAGGGGCAGGCCAGGGAAGCAGATGGAGGAAGAAGCATTTTCATGGAGCTCCACATAGCATTTTAGCCGTGCAACGGCAGCCGTGGGAAAAGAGGCTTTTAATCTTCATTTTACAGGTGAGGAAACTGAGGCTCAGGAAGGCTGAGTCACGTGCCCAAGGCCCTCCCACTCATCAGTAGCAAAGCCCGGGATGGAGCCCACTGGGCTCGGCCTGTGGAACTGCAGAGCTGGTGAGTTCCCCAGGGCTGGGGCTCAAGACCAAAGAAGCGGCTGTTTTCAGGACCAAGGAAGTACTTCCTGCTTGAGGGCAGGCAGAGCAGGGGTTCACCTACAGACACCTGCTCCCAGCAGAGGCCACTCACAGCTGGAGGTGGGTCAGCGTTCAGAGGGGCAGGAGGGGCGGGGGTGGTGAGGAGGTCCCGTCAGCCAGAGGCCTGCCTGAGAGGCCCCCTGAGGGAAGACACCCTGGAGGGCTACGCGGGCCCAGGCCCCGGCACAGAGCAAACACTCAGTGAATGGACTTTTCCTCTCCCAGATCCTGCCCATCTCTAATGGGTGTTTGAGCAGGCTCTCAGGCCAAGGGGCTTTCCAGGGGGTCTCCTCCAGCCCCTGGGATGGAAACGGCCTGTCCTGATGCTGCCCTGAAGCCTGCCTCTTACTCACACACAGAGACACATACACATGCACACACTCGTATGCAAACATGCTGGGCCGTCGGCCTCAGGGCGGCCAGGCAAGGCTGAGCCATCGGCCTCTGGTGACCCTAGAGACCAGGAAGCTGCTGGCCAAGCCCCTGCAGCACACAGCCCACAAGCCCTAGGGCCTGCTGCCAGGCCCACCTGGCTCAGGGCCCACATTCCTGGCTCCTGCTCTGGAGACCAGGAGCTCATTAGAGCCTCAAACTGATCACGGGGAAGGGGTGAGGGTCAGAGCGGTTGTGGCCCTGAGTTGGAAGTGGGGCTGGAGGACTCAGCCCAGGGAAGCAGCTCTGCTTCTTCCCATAAAACCCCAGGGGTCTCCAGCTCAGGCCATGTCACCACCCCAGTCACTGCCCCCCAAGGCCCTCAGGATATGTTGGGCTCAGGGCCCTTCCTGGCCTGGCTTCGGGAGCCTTGTCAACCTCCTCTCCCCTTCCCCAGGGACCTTCCCACCTCTGGGCCTTTGCACACGCTGTTCCACTGCCTGGGATTCAGAGATGTGAGTCAATCAAATCATGTCTGCACAGTAGGGTAAGCCAGGGAGGGAAGGAAACCCCAGCTGGCATATCAGAGGGAACAGGTTTCAGACTGGGCCTGGAGGGCTGGGTTTGGAAGCCTAGGTAGGAATTTTCCAAGAGAACACCGTGGGGAGGGTGTCCCACAGGTAAGCATGTGGATGAGGGGATATGGGGTAGGGAGGACAGGCCACTCAACGAGGTGGGAGCACTGACCTGCTGAAGAATCACCATGGTCCCAAGTCAGGGGCCCCGGCTGCCCACTCGGCCAGGCACAGTTCTGCAGGGAGAGAGACTATGTCATGCCTCCAGGCAGGCCAGCCCTAGCAGCCTTGAGCCAGGCTGGGGTCACCTGGGCTCCTCCCAAAGCCCCAGCTCCTCCTCCCTCGAGGGAACCCTCCCTGGCTTCTCTCCCTCTGGCCACCGCCCAGCCCGCATGACCTGAGCCTCAGTCACTGTCACCAGCTCCACCACCCAGAGCAGCTGAATTCTTCTCTTAGCCCGGTCATTCAGAGATTCCCAAAGGGCTCCTAGAAAGTAGCAAGTCTGGCCCCACCAGGGACCTACAGCAAAGGGGCCCAGAGAGGGACCAAGACTTGCCCAGGGTCACATAGCTGGCCAGAGCAAATTTAGAACTAGGACTTAATCTCCAGCACTCAGCTCAGGGACTGCCCCAGGAGTGTGGGTGACAAAGACAAGCCTGACTGAGGGGGAGGTCGTGGGCTGGGCATGACTGCTCATGACACACCCTGCCTGAAACCTCTCAAGAGCACCCACTACCCTCAGCATGGCTTCGAAGACCCAGCACCATCTGTCCCTGCCAATGCCTCCGCCTTTTCTCTCACTGCTCACTCTCTCTCCTATGCTTACACTTGGACATCCTCAGTGACTCACTGCTCCTGAAATACACCAGCTCTTGTCATCTCCTGGCCTTTGCATACCTGGCCCTTCTACCTGAAATTTTGACTAATGAATTTCCACCTATGGTTCATGGCTCAGTTCAGTCAGTACCTGCTCTAAGAAGCCTTCCCTGACCACCCCCAGGCTGCCAAGAGCCTCTACACTCCCCTTTATCCCATCTTGTCTACATGCATTATGTTGTCAGGGCAGGGTCTGTCCCACCTCTGCCCCCAATGTTGGGGAGTTGATCCAGGGCAGGGCGTGGCCAGTGGGAGAGGGTCTGAGCCATAGCCTTGTCTCCAGCCTTGTCCAGCACATGGCCAGGCCCAGAGATGGGTTCAGGAAGAACCTTAAAAGGCAGCCCCAGCCTACAGGCCCTGGTATGAGGCCCCTCTGGCTTCCAACCGGTCCCCTAGAATGCGCATGAATTTTTCACAAGGGCCCATTCAGAGCCACTGGGGCATTTGATCCTCTGTCCACAACACTGCCTGACACCTGAGCCCTGACCCCTGCCCTGGAGCTCTGGGACACAGCGGTCCTTCCGAAGACCTGAACTAGTCTGAGTGCCTGGTGGGGACACGGATGCAACAGGGCCAGCAGGCAGCTGCTACCGAGAACTGTGTCTGAAGATGATGCCGGGCTATGGAGCCAGCACCCTACGCCAGCATGAGCCACGAGGCCTGGGGCAGGGCCAGTGCCTTCACTAGAGATGCATGGCTCCAAGGGATGGAGGAGAGCAGTGAGGGCATGGAATTCAAGGGCCACATGTTAAAATGACAAGACACACAATTTATTCTAAAAATGAGAACTAGACCACCCTCAAGTTAATTTTTTTTCAAACTGACCACAGGGGGCATAGACTGTATTTCTATTTCTGTCTCTGCCTGAATCTACCTCTTCCCTACTACACCCCTGGCTGGTGGGGCTTCATACTCCCATTTCACAGATGGGACATTTGGGGCATAGAGGAAGGAAGCGTCTTATTTAAAAACAGAGATAAAGAGTGTTAGAGAGAAAGCAAAGGACACAGAGAGAGAGAACGGACTCTCCTCTCTCTGCCTAACCTAACCTCTCTGCCCCTAACCCCAGCCCCAGCTCAGAGAAGATTCGACGGATAACATGCCCCTTGGCTCTTCCTTCCTCCAGGGGACATGTGTCCATCTTCCCAGGCTCAGGACAGTTTCATTCAGTGGCTGTGGTGGCTGAGCCCTCAAGGGTGGCAGGAAGCCCAGTTCCAGGAGCAAGTGGCTGCGGGGTAGAGGCTCTAGAGGTAGCTCAAGTCCGTGACGACTCCACATCCAAACCCCTCCCAATGCCCAGGACAGTGGGCAGCCCATCCTTACCTGGGGCCCAGCTGCCCACTCTCAGTGACCTGCCAGCCTGGCACAGCTGCCACCTGTGCCTGTACGGAGCACTCGGGAAGCTGGGGTCACGGGTACAGGACAGTCTGCAACACACGTCCCCTCTTCCTCTGTCTGGCTCCGAGGCTTGCTGTGGGTCCCTCTGGGTCTTTCCTTTCCTTGCCGTCTCTCTGTGTGTGTCTCTTGTCTGTCCCTCTCTCTCCTGCCCAGAGCGGCTGTCCAGCCAGCACTGCTGCCCTCCCCTCCTCACTCCAGAGCCTTCTCCCAGGAGGCGGAGCTGGAGGGGGCCTCCAAGGTCTGGGTGCGGTGACATCAGCGTGGGGGACGGGCCGTGCTGGGGCTGGGACTAACGTCCAGAGGCTGCCCAGGGCTCTGTGCAGAGCACTGCCTGCCGATGAGGAGGCAGGGGGTTGGGATCTGTCTCTGGCTGTGCTGCTGAATGAACCAGACTTGGGCCTGGGCCCTCCAGGCTGGCTTCAGTGCTTCCTGTCGTTTGCAGGGCACTGCCTGCTGCTCAGCACCTGGGCAGGAAGCCCTGCCTGACCCTGACTTGGTCGCTGATGTGTTGAGGGTCTCAGCCCCGCTGCTCTCCTCCAGCCCCTTTTCGTTTTCTCCAGCCCCGTTTTGTTTCCTCCTCCTCGACCTGGCTGTTTGGGACTTCGAGAGGGAACGGTCAGGCAGAGCATGGCAGGAGGGAGAGTGCTGAGCTAGCCCTGCCTTCTGCGCCTTCTCCCTCCTACACACCCACCTTGCCTCTGATGTGTGTCCCCTGAAGCTCGTCAATGCAACACTGTCCCCACAACCTGCTCTGGAGGGTGGGGGACACATGTTATTCTGTAATCATCCAGAAACTTTGCCAAACCAGCTGACTAGGAGCAACCCCATAAGTGACAGCGACACATACAAACTGAAGTGAAATCTGTGATTTAAAGGGGTGGGGGGACCAAACAAAGAGGAGCACACATCTTTGTTATCAGCGTTGGCAAGGATGGTGACCTCATGAGGCCCTGTGGAGACCTGGCACTTTCTCCTTCCCACCTTCGGCAGCCCTGCACCTGTTGGCAGCCCCATCATGCACCTCTCCAGGGCTGCTCTGGGTGGCAAAGGGATGTCTCTTTTGGGTCCCTAGCCCCCATAACTGGGGTGTGTCTGCAGCGAAGCCGCCCAGAAGGTGGGGTGGGGGCCCAAAGGGGTGCTATAGCTCACCAGCGCCGCCTGCTGGTCACAGGCCCCACTGCCCAGCTGCTTCCGTCAGATGGGCTGAGCACCACTGGGAAGTGACCACGATGGGAGGCAGCCTCTGTTAGGGCCTTCGTCCCCTCAGGCCCAACGACCCTTACCCAGGAAGACCTCACCACGCTGTCTGCCCCTTAGCCTGGTGGGCCTAACAGGAGTCTAGAAGGTCCTGGAATACAGTCCCCACCTGGGATTTACACCTGTTGCGGAAACCTAGTACCGGCCACTCTTCAAGTCCCCATCTCCATCTTCCCAGGCTGGGCAGGGCCAGTGGCGTCAGCCCTACACGGTGGGAAAATGAGATCCCGGGGGAGCACAGGGGAGCCCATGGCACACAGCTGGCAGCAGGGACAAAGTGCAGTGAGCTGTGGGGATGGGGTGGAGAGGTGTGCAGGTTGTGGGGGACAGGGTGGCCTCCAAACACCAGGAAGACAGCTACATTGTGGTCAGCCACGCTATGAGCCAGGCACTGTGCTAAGTAGATCACATGATTTGCAATGCCCACCTCTCAATCCTGTGAAGCAACCGAGGCACCTCGGTTCACTTTGCCCTCACACTGCACTCACCCCCATTCCCCAAGCCCAGTTTTTCATTGAGTCATCCACTCTGCCTTCAGAATCATCCCAATCCTGCTTCTCCCCACCGCCACACCAGCTTCCTGGCCTGAGATGCCTGTGTCTGCCCTCAGCAGCCTCTGCTCTGGCGCCCCCACACCTTCCTGTGCCCCTAAAGCCCATCACGTCTTCCCAGCCCTTCATGGACTTATCAGGGAGTAGGCTGTCTCTAACCCAGCAGGCCCACACTGCCCCATCAGTAGCACACGGTGTAGTGTTTGTCATGACCAGAGTATTTTTTTGTCCCCGCTGCTTGTTTATAGACTGTTCCAGAGCAGGGACTGCTAGGTCTGGTTCCCTACATCCCTGGTGCCTGGGGCAGGCCTTGGCACAAAGCCAGCCCTGTACAGATCTGCTGAACGAAGGAATGACTGGATGATCCCCCCAATCTCAGCTCACAGATGCACCGGGCAGGCAGCGGGGCCTTCCCTCTGACCGGAGGACAGTCGCCCAGGCCTGTGGAGCATTCCTTCATTGTCCCTTCCCCCGAGGGACAGAGAGACACAGGAAAGTCTTTCTGGAATTTTGGTAAGATTTATTCTGAGAATAGAACAGGCTTCCTGTCCCCTAACGGTGGGTCCTGAGAAGAGGGACGCCCAGGTCTGGGTGGAGTGGGCTGGAGGCCCCACCCATCTGCAAATGGGGACTCTCAGGCCCCTGTGGGTGCCTACAGTGAACAAAGCAATTGCTCTCCCTGGCCTCCCCCGACCCTTACCTGCCTGGCCCCCAAGGTCTCCTGGGGACCGAGATTCCTGCATAGCCAGGAGCCAGCCTGGCCCACCTCCAGGGGCAGGAAGCGAGGGCAGCACTGTAGAACCTGTTCTGTCAGGGGGTAGGAGGCATGGCCTGGCCCCAAGGCTAAAGCCCACAGGTCTGCCACTTGGTCTGGGTGTGCCCCTTATCCCAGGGGACATGACTGAGCAAAGTCCCATGTGTTAGCTTGAGGCTCAAGCTGGCTCACTTCTCCACCCTCTACTCAGGAGCCTTGATTTGAAATAGACATCAAGAAGTGGTGATTACATGAACGTATACATAGTGTGTGCGCATACAGAGATGTATAGAGAAAGGGGTATTATTTTGCCCTTACTCAGCACTTGGTAGTTAGAGTGCTGACACATGAGAATCATTGGCCCCACTTTGTAGAAGGGGGAAATCGAGGCACAGGAGGTTTAAGTGACTTGCTCCCGGTCATGCACAGAGTCACAGCCCCAGGCCCAGGTTCTTGAGGGGAAGTCCCGGCTTTCAAGAAAGAAAGCTCTTGTCCTCCTTGTCTTTCATTTCCTGGGCCCTCATGTGGCCTAGGGCCAAGGTCCAGGAGCAAAGCCAGACACAGAGTGAGGAGGCAAAGTCAGAGAATCCAGCACCTCCAGCCAGAACACTGAACCACACAGCAGGATCTGGAGTCGAAAAGTCAGGTTCCCAAAAGGAATTCCCAGCGAGGACACAGGAATTCCTGTTCTTGAATTAACTGCACTTTTTCATTTGCTACAGCTGGTCTGGAAGCCCAAGAAGGGCACAGAAGAGATCCCAAGTGGGTCACGGAGCCAACACTCAAGAAGAGTTCTCCAAGAACACAGCTGCCAGCCTGCAAAACACCCACGCACAGACATCCTCTGCATCCACCTCCAGACCTCCTGTGAGGAGGCCTGCTCCCACATAAGTGGAATCAAAGTCACATCAGAGGACCAGCAAAACTGGAGCCAAGAAGAAAAATGGAGGTTCAGCTTTCAATTTTCCTTTAAAACCCCTGATTAAAATTGAGATTTTTAAAACAAAAAGAATATGAAATATTGAGGACTAAAAGGAACATTTTGGTCCGGGCAGAAAGAAGGGCACTGTGGCCTCCTAGGTTGCATTTTGGGGGAATGCCGGTGGGGGGCTGTGGTCAGATGATGGGGCTCCCTATCTTCTGCCAAGCCCAGTGGGTGGCCTGACTCCAGCGGGCCTGGCGCCACACACCCGAGTCCCTTCTTCCAGGAAAAGCTGGGGTCTTACAGCAGAGAGACTGGGAGCACGTCTCCCCTTCTGGTCCCCAAAGCTCCTGCACCTGCCTGCCCCCTGGCCCACCAACGCAGGCATGCTCCTTGCAGCACTGGGCAGAGGAGTCAGGAAGATGCCCTTCCTCACCCCCACGGACACCACCCCTCCAGGGACCTTAACCCAGGGGCTGGGAATGGAATCAGGAGCTAGAATGAGCAGGCAGCTGCAGCTCCCCTGGGTATCTTCCTCTGAGAGGACCTGAGGATAGAGGCGAGGCCCAAGGCAGAGGCGGGGGAGGGCCCCACTTCACCTGCGGACTCGAAGGTGTCATTTATTCATTTGGCAAATCTCCACTGAGTAAGGAAATGGATGAGTGAGTGGCTGGGATTAGAGAATGAACAAATGTCACCTGCATTTTTCCCAATTCCAGCCTGAACAGGAGCCAAGTCCTTTCAAGGTGGGAGAAAAACCTGGTATTGTTGATGGGGAAAGTGAGGTCTGGGAGGCTAGGTTGGGCCTAGGATGTGAGGGGCAAGAACAGGGCTTGGGGATGTGGCAGTTTGTGTGTAAACAAGTGACATCTTCTTGGCACTCCTTGGCAGACAGCAGGGCCTTAGCAAAATGTTTTCAATGGCTAGAGTCCCTTAGCAGTGGTGACAGTTGAGGTGGGGAAGACTATATTAAATCTTAGGCAAGGAAACACCTCCATGAGAAGGGAGTGCTTTGGGGCTCTCAGGACACTGGGGCTGAGAGAGGGGCAGAGACATCCCAAGGTCACACAGCAAGTCAGTGGAAGAGTGGCAAAAGGACCCCAGTGTCCTGGCTCCCAGGCTAGACTCAGGCCCAGTGGGGACATGCAGATGGCGGTGGGAACTGTTCGAGCCAGGTAGGTGGGCAAGTGTCAGACAGCCATGAGGGAGGCGCTGCTGAGGATGTGCACGGCCACGGTGCCTGGCAGGTCGCTGGGCTGCCGGCTGTTTCTGTCCCGGAGGTGGAGGGTGTGCAGGGACTGGAGGTCGTCCGGGTCAGCCGTTAGGTGCACTTGGCCCAGAAACTCATCCTTCAGCACTCGGTGGTTCCAGACCTGGGACGAGACAGAGGATCATGGGAGGGGCTATCTCCCAGACCAGGAATATAGTCTATGGGGGGCTGGTGGTGGTGGCAGGGCGTTGAAGTGCAAGCCTGGCTGAGGGGCAGGAGCCCTGGACTGTCTGCCTCCCCGCAAACTGTGGGCAAGGTGGTGCCCCTTCCAGAGCCTCAGGCTCCTCATCTGGCTAAGCTCGCTTCCATGCATACAGTTAAATCTGTCATTAGCTCCACTACTGATCTTGGGTGAACTTGGACAAGTGATACACCCACTGCCCTAGTTTCCCCTTCTTTAATATGAGGATTGAATCAGCTGCCCCTAAGGGCCTCTCCAGCCCTGACACCTAAGGGTCTGTGATTTGATCCAGTGGGACCCAGTGTTAAGAAAACTTGGATAAGCCACAGTGGCTCCCACAAGGGGACTCAAATGTTTGTTTACAGATGCTGTCTCACTGAGAGAGATGCTAACCAGAGCCTGGGGGACAGAGGGCACCCTACTACTGAGTTCAGAGTCATCGTCCCCAGGCCACATCAGCCTGAGAGAAGGAAGCCATGCCGAGGACACTGGCTTTCTGATGCCCTGCACAGGCTCTTGGGAAATAGCCACCCCCACCACACGGCATCTCAGTGCCACTTTCCAGGTGGGTCCCCCATGGGGGAATGGGAGGGATAGTTTCCAAAACTGGGGGTGAGGTCAGCAGAGATGACCACTGTCCCCAGCCAGGAGACTGACCCTGCTGGGTCTCAGGACCACATCGGCTAATCCAATTCACCCACCTACAGAGGGACCTTGGAGTGGCAAGAGAGCTCCCAAGGCCACACCAAGGGTCAGGGACAGACAGACAACCAGAGCCCAGCATGCCTGGGTCCCTGTCAGAGGCTCTTCTGCCTCTGAGCAAAGTCCCATGTGTTAGCCTGAGGCACAAGCTGGCTGAGTGGAGAAGCCTCAGGCTGGGAGCCTAGGAGGTGCCTCCAGACTGGGGAGATCACCTGGACAGTGATGGGCTGTCTCGGCTTCTTGCGGTAGAAGATGCCTTTCACATTGTACTCAGGTGTTGAGGTGCCCTTCTGCACAGCCGAGCGGACTTTGTCCCCCTCACACTTGATGATCACGTAAGAGTTAGCCCCTAGGAAGACGGAGTGGGAGATGGGGTGAGGGTGGGGGCGGGGGCTGCAGCAGGGCTGGATATCTGCAGGTGAGATGCCCACCTGGGCTCAGTTATTCAGATGGAGAGACTGGAACCTCACCCACCTCAGGGCCTCTTCATTTCCAGAGACAGGATGGCCAGCAGGGGCACACTGGCCATCTCTGGCCTCCATACCTTTACCCACACTGCTCCCTCTGCCCGAAGCACCCTTCTCCCTTATCCCCTTTCATCAGGCTTTGTATCTTAATACTTCCTCAGCCTGGACAAAGGCCACTCCCTCCAGGAAACCTTCCCTGTGGCCTCCTCCCAGCTGGAAGCCTCCTGAGAGCAGAAGGTAGACCTTTTGCTCTCTATGTGCCCAGCATCAGGAATCACCCAAGAAATAGCCGGGCCTGCAGTGCCTCTGAGAGCAGGAGAGCTCTGAGGCTGGTATCCGTGCTGGTGGGGAGAGGCCATGGGGCAACTGGCAGGAGGGCCGGGGGACTTTCCCTGGAAAGGCTCACCTGTTGGGGAGTCCTTGAGGCCAGCAGCCCCCAGGACATGTACCTGGGTCACCAGCTGGGGGTAGCCACAGATAGAGCTCCAGCAGGTGTGTGGAGGCTCGTCCAGGCGCAACTCCCTGATATGGAGCAGCAGGGAGGAGGGGAGTGATGGAGAAAAGCCAGGAAGACAGGGGTGAAGAGGGGGTTCAGGAAGTGGGGAGGGAAGAGAAGCAGTGTTTAGCCCAAACTTGATTTCATTTAGTCCTGGGCAGATCCCCATGGGCACTCCCCAGCTGTCCAAGCCCTAGGGGCTTCCTGCCTTCTCTATCCCTATCAAGGGTGCCCTATCCTTCCCCTGGAGAAAGGCAACTTGCTGAGCACCTGCTGTGTGCCAAGCCCTCTGCAGGAGTTACGGGTGATTCCTAATCCTTGAAAAGCCCTGGGAGATGGGTGGCTATGATGATGCCCATTTCACAGCTGAGGAAGCAGCAGGCTCACCCAGGTGAAGGGCTTGCCCAAACAGCTGGAAAGCGGGGGAGCCTGGGCTGGCAGGACCCTTGGCTGTCTGGCTCCACATGCCACAAGCTGCCTCCTGGGTCTGGCATGTGTGCCCCCTCTCACTATCTGAGGGACACCGAGCCCGGGCTGTATGTCACAGTGGAGGGCAGCACAGGATGCACAGGGTCTGTGCCCCAACAGGGATAGAGAAGGCTTCAGCAGTCCACTGGACCCCAGGGCCACCCCTATGCGAGAGGAAATTGTGGTGACAAGACCCAACCCTGGAACCAGGCAGGTTGGGTGGCCAGCCCGACTCCACCACTGGACGACACTTCTAATCTTGATCCCTGAATCTCACTGGTAAAGTGGAGGCGTCAGGCCTCCTGCTCAGGGATGCGGGAAGATCAAATGAGATAAGTGAAAGCGTCTTTGTCAACTATAGAGTGCAGTGCACATACAAGAAACTGTTCCTAGTCACGGCCAGGGATGCTGGGACAGGGGAACAAGGGAAGAGAAGGGAAGGAGACGGGCCCTGGTATCAGCCCAGGGAGGCTGGAGGCCCAGAGACACTGAGCATCTCTGAAGCTGAAGGTTTCTGGTTGGCCCAGTGTGGACCTCACCCCCACCTGTGCTGGCCCCGGGCCCATCCCCAGGTACCGGCAGTTGGAGGGCACATCAGTGAAGACTCGGAGCAGGAACTCGCCCGTGTGGCCTGGCTCGAAGGTGGTGGGGATGATGACATAGCGGCCCTCGGGCTGCTCGGTGCGCAGGAAGACGCTGCGCGAGTTGATGTAGATGGAGCTGGCGGCCTTGTGCTGCAGGCTGTGCATGCGGTACTGGCGGTTCTCCTCCACCTGCGGGAGGCGGGAGGGCTGGGCACGTGGAGACACACCCTGCGACACCCTGGACTACCCCGTCTCCCCCTCACCACCACGGAAGGGACCACAGAATCCCTTTATATGAAATGTCTAGAACAGGCAAAACTACAGAGACAGAGGTGGATTCGTGTTTGCCCACGGCTGAAGGGAGGAGGTCAATGGCAGTGGGTGGTGATGGTTAAAGGGAGCAGGTTTCTTTCGAAGGAGATGAAAATGTTCTACAGCTGATTGTGGTGATGCTTGCACAACTCTGTGATCACACAAAAAGTCATTAGATTGTATACTTTAAATGGCTGAATTGCATGCTGTGTGAATGATATCTCAATATAAACTACTTAGGGAGGCTGGGCGCAGTGGCTCATGCCTGTAATCCCAGTGCTTTGGGAGGCCAAGGTGGTGGCCAAGGTGGGAGGGTCACTTGAAGCCAGACATTCAAGATCAGCATGAGCAACCAAGCAAGACCCCATCTCTACAAAAAACCTAAAAATTAACCAGGCATGGTGGTGTTCAGCTGTTGTCCCAACCACTAGGGAGATTGAGGTGGGAGGATCGTTTGAGTCCAGGTGTTTGCGACTGTAATGAGCTATGATATCGCCACTGCACTCCAGCCAGGGTGACAGGGCAAGACCCTGTCTCTTAAAAAAAAAAAAAGAGGGCAACAGGAATCCCCCTGATAACAATGTCAGTGGGGTTTCCGACTCTAACAGCACAACCAAGTACCAGGATCTGCAGAGGTCACAGCACATGTCCATGAAATGACATCACCAGCTGCCAGGACCTGCTTGACTATCCCCGAAACAAGGGTCACGATATGTTCTGGTCACACTAGTGAAGATCATCACACGCCAAAGTCATAACATGTCACAACACGCTGGCACACAATGAATGTAGCAGCACAAGGGTGTGAACAGACTGCCACGGCAGGACCAGGCACATCAGGCACTGAGGACTCAGCATGGACCCAGCCCCTGCAGGTAGGTCCCTGTGGTTTCGTTAAGTTCTCCCAGTCTGACAGGCACATGGGGTCCCACCACGCTGATTGTCACCACACACTAGGCATCAGAACACGTGGAAGGCCTCAGGTTCCAGGCCAGGGAGTGTGGCCAGGGGTGACCCCATCGGGCTGTGCTCAAGGATGCCTCCTCCTGGTACCAAGCAAGCCCTCCAATGCAGGAAGTCTGAGGGACTGCAAAGGGCCCTGAGCCCTGGAGAGCACGGGGACCCAGCAGATACCCAGGACCTCTCAGGGCCTGGCCCCAACCACCAGCAATCTTCCTCTTCCTCATCCACCAAACGTCCTAGGCCTGTGGGTCTTAGGCAGAAAGAAATTGAGGCTGAGCAGGCTTGGCCCTCTGTGAATATTCCAAATGGGCCCGTGTCACAGCATCCTCAACATCTGCCACTGCAGCCACTGTGGCCAGTGACCAAGGTGTTCTACAGTGTTCTTCCCTAGGCATGGGCAGCCCAAACTCCAACTCCCTCCCTCTCCCCCACCCACAGCAAGGGTCCCGGCTGGCCTCACCTTATAGATGTCAAAGCCAATGGCCAGGTTCTCACCCTTGCCCTCCCGGCGTGTAGACCGCTTTGGCCGCTGCTGGATGCAGATCAGGACTTCATCTTCCGGTTTCTTGACATCGAAGATGTACTGCAGGTGTGGCCAAGGAGAGAGAGAGAGAGAGAGACACTGCAATGAGACCACACCAGGGATAGGCTGGCTGGCTCCCAGAAGCTCGGTATCGAGAGCCTGGACCAGCCACAGCATCCCTCTGTGCCTTGGTCCCTCCGCTGTGAGATGGGCTTAGCAGTGCCTGCAAGGTCTACCCTGCAAGAAGGCCAGGGAAACTCAGTGCCATCATGGCTGCTCCGCACAGAGCCTGGCACACAAGTGGTGCTCAACAGAGGCACACCAAGCACGAGGGGAAGCAGTGCCGTGGGCCAGACTGAGGAGGCTGTGGGGAGAGGTCCCCGTGAGGAAGCTCGGGCCAGCCAAGTTCCCCAGGAAGGGAAAGAATTGTGCTGTTGTGGAAACAAGGCATTGAATCCCCAGCTCAGCCTCTAAGCGTCCCTGTAACTCAGGACAAGACACCCCTATGTCCCTCAGAGCTGCAGTGTCCTCATTTTTACCACCTGCAGGTTAGATTGTGAGGCTGGTGGCTTCATGACCGCCAGATGGGACCAATGTGCCCAACTAACCCCCACTGTACAGACAGGTTTGCTGAGGCCCAGGGAGGCACAGGGATTATCCAAGGTCATGCAGGAGTCCCTGGCAGGACAGTGGCAAGGCAGCTGCACCCCCCAGCAAGGGCAGGGTGGGGGTCCCTAAGAATGCCCACCTGTGGGTTCTGGAAGAAGGTGTCCTTGTGGTTGATGCAGCCGCCGCTGCGGTTCTGTCGGGGGTCCTCATGCGGCATCCAGGCGCCATGCAGCCGGGCCTCCTCCCACGTCTTGTGGATGCTCAGGTAGGATGTGTTGATCAGGCGGCACTTGATGATGTCTGTGAAGTACCGGCACACGTCCTCGAAGGTCATCCTGGATGTGGGGAGGGGATGAGCAGGGTACCTCCCCCATACTGCCCCAGGCTCCTGGCCCCCTGCCCACCCACCTAATATCTCCATATGGCCCAGAGGTGAGAGAACACAGCTGGCTTTGAGAGGGGAGCTAAGCCCACACAAGGGCACAGGCATGGCATCGCACGGACCCTTAACCTCTCTTTTGACCTGTTTCCTCACCTGTAAAATGGGGCCGAATCTAACAGCAGGTGCCTGTCTCAGAGCAGGAATCAGATAATGCAATCCAAGCAGGCAGCGCAGCTTTCAGCAGACTATGGTGAATCATGTTAATAACTACTGTCTGCTGCCCTCTACAGTTTATAAAGCACATTTTCACCCATGATCTTCCATGGCTGTTGTGAGGCCTGGGTAAGCGGACGGTGGGAACCCCATGGTGAGCGTCCTGCGGTGGCCAGGGCGTTGCTACGGTCACTGCACATTGTGAACGTCTCCAGGGGCTGGTGGGGACAGGGGGCAGTGAATCAAGTGTGAACATGTAAGAGAAAGGCCTTCGGAAGAAACCCTGTCTAAAGATAAGGGGTTCTTCCATGTTTTAATCTGCTTACCCCTGAGCAAGACTGGCGAAGTGGCCTAGGTGGTCTCCTGCAGCAGCTGACCTGACACCTAGAGAAGGGCTCCTCACTGGGGTGCCAGGACCACTGCCATCTGCCCCCGGTCTGCCTGGGGTCCCTAACACAATCCAGCATACACAGGATGCCTGTACCCCTCCAGGAAGTGGCTTAGTCTCCCTTTCAGGTTCTGTGACACCGAGCCCGGCCCACATTCGGGTCTCATGCAGGTCAAATGAATGCAGGATGAACCCTTATTATTACTGGGGTTTTTCTTTCTGTTTTTGAAATAGGGTCTTGCTCTTTTGCCCAGGATGGAGTGCAGTGGCCAATCATGGCTCACTATAACGTCAGCCTTCTGGGCTCAAGCAGTCCTCACACCTCAGCCTCCTAAGTAGCTGGGACTACAGGGGTACACCATCACATTCAGCTAATTTTTCCTTTTTGCAGAGATGGGGCCCCACTATGCTGCCCAGGCTGGTCTCAAACTCCCGGCCTGAAGCAATCCTTCTACCTCAACCTCCCAAAGTATTAGGATTACAGCATGAGCCACTTTACCCAGCCAATTACTGGGCTCTTGAAGCTGGGCTGCTGTCATCTTCTCAGCTTACCCATGTACTCTCTCAGCTCCCCTCTCAAAACCAGCTGTGTCCCCTCACCTCTGCGCCAGGTCTCCTTCCCTGCCCACCAAGGGCTACTCTGTACCTCAAGTCTCAGCTTAGGAGCCAGCTCCTCTGTGAGCCTCTGCTACCTACTCTCAGAAATCAGGCTGCCAGGGGGCCCCTGGAGGCAGGCTGCAGGCAGGGTTTCCTGTAGCAGGGCTGGGCATGGCCCCAGTGCTCCTGGCCACACCACACCGCTGGTGCTGGACTGACCCTCGTGTCTTCTTACCCTTGCCGGGGAGATCCTGGTGGGCCCGCCTCTTAGACAGCCCCCTGACCTGCATGCCAAGGGCTCAGTCTGGGTGCCACAGTGGCTCCAGAACCCCTCAGTTTGGCAGAGGGGACTGTGGGGATGAAAGGGCCTGTTACTGCCCAACTAATTTTACAGAGGAGGAAGCAGGCCCTGAGATGGTGTGACTTGTCCAAGGCCACACAGCAGGTTGATGATGAGGCAGGCAGCAGAGGCCTGGCTCTCAACTCACCACCTGGTGCTCCCTGCCAGGCCCGCAGGAAGACCCCTCAACCCCAGCCGCCCAGGGCACACACACACTCACCAGAACTCACCGTCGTCCTGCACCGTCACACCCATCTTCTCCCGCTCACTCTTGCTCACTTTCTGCCATTCCTCCGAGCTGGGGTGCGAGCGCCAGGGAGGAGAGAGGGAGCGGTCTAAGAGGCAGGCCCACCAGGATCTCCCTGGCAAGGGCGAGGAGGCACAAGGGGCAGTCCAGCACCAGGCCTCCAGAGTCGTGGTGTGGCCAGTGGTACTGGGGCCATGCCCAGCCCCTCTCCAGGAAGCTCTGCCTGCCTCCTCCCACAGGGGACTGTGGGCTGCCGCCATACCAGGGGCTGGGAGGTCTGGAAGCGAAGCTGCAGTCTGGGGGAAAGGGGGGCACCACCCCCAGTGAAGAGGGCTCTTTCACTTAGCACCTGGGTTTCACTCCCATTCTGGTCTCACCAGGGCCATGAGCCAAGCACAGAGGGGTCCCCATTTGCTCAGGGCTGTGGCCTCCCTCCTTGCTCCCCTCCCTCGCTCATTCACCAAGCTGGTCTCTACGCCCCCCCACGGGTCAGCTCACCCCCAACCCCAGGCCTTTCTTGCACTTAATCCATCACCCCATACACCCACTCCAAAGTAATTCTCCCTTCTTCCTTCCTAGTGTCATCCTCTCCCAGACCCCTTCAAGACCCAGCCCCGATGCCACCGCCTCCAAGAAGCCCACCGTCCTTGTCCAAGCCCTCATGCCCTGTGCCTGAACCCCCATGCCCAGGCCTCACGTGTCACTCCAGGGTCCGTTCCACTCCCTCTCGCCCCAGGGGTTGCGCAGGCGGATCATGTCCAACTTCTCTGATTTGAAGAAGGCCAGCAGGCCGTGGCCCAGGCGCACCTTGCGCACCTCAGTGACAGCATATGCATGGCCCTTCACCAGGCCGCACGCCAGGCGGGCCTCCATGTCAGCTGCTGTCACCGCCTGTGGAAAGACACAGTTGCTCAGAAAGGCACGGCCACACTGGAACCCAGGCCAGGGACTCAGGTGCTGGAGGGCCAGGAGGCTGCCTGGGACCTACAGGACGGGACGGGAATTGCAGTGATGGGGCAGCACTGTGTTCACAGACCTTTACAACCCCCCACAGTGCAGCAGTCTCAGTAAAGAAGGGTATCCACGGTGGGTCAGCCCAGGGCAATGCTGGGGCCCATGTGCACTGGCTCGGCTGATTGTTAAATATTCAGGACTTTTTTTTTTTTTAAGACAGAGTTTTGCTGTTGTTGTCCAGGCTGGAGTGCAATGGCGTGATCTTGGCTCACCACAACCTCTGTCTCCTGGGTTCAAGTGATTTTCCTGCCTCAGCCTCCCAAGTAGCTGAGATTACCGGCGGCCAACACCACGCCCAGCTAATTTTGTATTTTTAGTAGAGACAGGGTTTCTCCATGTTAGTCAAGTTAGTCTCGAACTCCCGACCTCCAGTGATCCACCTGCCTCAGCTTCCCAAAGCATTGGGATTACAGGCATGAGCCACCATGCCTGGCCAGGAATATTCTTAATAGCTGGCTGTTAAACATGGGTAGCTGGATATCAGCCGTGGTGGGAGTATTTACCCCACAGTAATTGGCAATTGCTACAAATCAGGGGTTTTTACTTTGCTACAGAGGCAGTTTACCAGCACACAGGGTCTGCTGAACTTGGGTTCAAGCTTTGCTTTCACTGGGCCTCAGCTTTCTCATCCAAAACGCGAGCAATTTATGAAATCAGGACCACCCTCAGGTGCACAGACGCCCACAACCCAAGAGGGTCAGAAAAGAAGTTCTGGTTGAACAGTGTGGGAAAGGCTTTTCACAACTTAGAGGGTCTGGGCAGGCGGTTACTGCTTCCAACCTCTCCCCTCCCCCCTGAGGCTGAGAGTCTGTATAGTTAAGAGCTGACCTGAGTGTGGGATGTCACAGCCGTCTCCCATCTCCATCAGCAAGGGTGAAAGGGAGGGGCCGCCTCTGGGGCCTGCTGTGTTCTCACCTTGATGGAGGCACTGATGAGGCCACCCCGGCTATGCACCTTTAACATGCGCTCAAAGAGCTGGTTCCTCTTAGTCTCATCGTTGGCAAAGTCACCCTCAGTCAGGTCGATGGGCTCCGAAACGCCACCCGTGAAGTCCACCAGTGCGTCTGCTGTGTTGCCTCCATCCAATGCCTGGTAACAGCCTGCCAGCCTGGGAAGCAACGTGGAAGACTTCCCAGCTCAGCTCCGGAGCCAGCCTGTATCCCTCTCCTCACAGGGAGGGGTCAAACAACCTGTTGCGGTCACACAGCAGGCCACGGCAGAGCCAACGCTAGAACCTAGTTCTTAACGCTCGTGCCAAGATTTAAGGCTTAAACTCCCCTAAGCCTTAGCGGCTCAATCTTAAAAAATCAGCTGTCCAAAAAAAAGCAACTCTTTTCAAAAGTGCCGCCAATGGGCAGGGAGAAGAGGAGTTACTGCTGAACGAGTGGAGAGCTCCTGCTGGTGAGGAGAAGGTTCTGGGGATGGCGAGTGGTGATGCCCACACCGCTGTGATCGCAATAAATGCCACTGAATTGCATGTTTCCACATGGTTAAAATGAGAAGCATGGTGTTTTGTATGTTTTACACAATGAAACTGTGTTTTTTAAAAAAACAAAAACCAAGCAAGGCCACCAGGGGGCTAGCTTCCCTTTCTTAGGATTGAAAGTGGAACCTGCCCATGTGTTTTCTTGGGTTTGTCTTTTGACGTTGGTAGTTTTTGTCTTTCCTTTTCCTCTCTCTCCCTTTCTCTTGCTCTGTCTCTCTCCCTCCTTCCCCTGACCCCTCCCCACATTTTTCCAACATGATTGATAAATGGGCCTAGCAAGAGGAACCAGTGAGTGGCTCCCCCAGAGCTGGGGAGGCTGGCCTCTGACCCCACTTCCCCTCCTCCCTCTGGCCTAGGCCCATCCCTGGCCTGCAAGGGCCTGGGCAGGTCACTTTTCCCCAGAGTCCTTCACAGCTCGGCAAACCTTTGCTTGTGCCCATTCTATGCTGGGCTCTGTGCTGGGCACCAGGGCACAGAAGTAGAAGGCATGGAGCAGAAGGAGGGGTCAGCCAAGAGAGAACGGACAGTCAGCCAGGCAGAGGCGGACGGTGGACGAAAGGGAAGCCCAGCAAGCCTGGAAGGCGGGCACGTGGCCCACCCTGCACAACCAGGCCCCAGCTCAGCTACCATCTCCCCAACCAAGGCCCCAGGCAGGGCATGGCAGCAGGAACCTTCGAGAAGGGTCCTGAATGTGAGTGCTGGCTCTGCCCCCAGCAACCTACAGGATGTTACCTGGGCCTCAATCTTCTTTCCTTAAAATGGGAGTAACCAACATTCCTCTCCACAAGGGGCCCAGGCCTCCACCCCACCAGCGCAGGCTCAGCCGACTATGCCCTCAGGTCTAGGGGTTGAGCATGCAGCGTGCCTGCAGCAGCCCCTCACTTCTCCGTGCCCAAAGCCCTGGCTAGTGGAGCACCACGAGGAGCCCCTCCAGTGCCACCCCCGGGCCTCCCACCCACCTGCCTGCTGCTGGCACCTACTTGGCATAGGCCTTCTCCACCAGGGCGCACCAGAACTCGTTGCGGGAGTTGGAATGGCAGTAGATGAGCTGGTTGTTCACTGTGGGCAGCCGGTCATCGATGACCACATCTACCCACTCCCCAAAGCGCCAGAAGCGGAAGTGGAAGATGCCAGCATAGGCGTTGGGCTTTTCGGGGTCCCATTCCTGTTCCTTCCAGTCTGGGATGACCTAGGTGGGGGGGAGTGGGGACAGGATGGGGGGACAGTAAGCGGATGTCTGGCTTCCTGAGGAAATAGGGGTGCATGCCTCCAGCGAATCAGAATGGAAAGGAATACTGGGTTCAGGTTCCCACTCTGCCACAAGCCTGTGGGCGACCCAGTGAATCCGCCCAACTCTGGGCTCAGGTTCCCATCTCTGCAGGGCTTGGAGGCTCCCTCAGCCTCCTTCCAGCTGTGTTGTTCTCACAGTGTGTGAGCTTCCCTCTCTTTCTCGTGCCTCCCTGCAACCTTCCCGAGACTTCTGTCTACATCCACCACCAGCTCCTGCCTAGGGACCAGCGCCACCATCCACCCATCCAGCAACTCCAAGGCTGGCGCCCCGCTGGCTGCTTCACTTTCCCTCCCTCCATCCAATCAGGCTGATCCAAGCGCCTCCAATCTTCTGAAATCCGTCTCCTCCTCTCCATCCCACTGGCACCACCTTGGCCCAATCCCCCATCTCCTCACTCAGGGACACGGTAACTGACTGCAGCTATAACTGCTCTCACCCCACAAAGACCAACCCAGTCCTGTCACTTCCCTGGAGAATAAGACCCAAACTCTCAATGCATTCCCCCAGCCTCATTTCTCTGCCTCCCCCACGGCAGCTCCCACCCCTGCTCCCTGCTCCAGGTTCTTCCTCCTTCTCTTCACCCAGGAGACTTCCATTTTCCTTTAGTGACCATCCTCTTCCTCCAGGAAGCCCTCCCTGACTCTTCAGATTAGGCCAGGACTCCTATCTCAGCCTCATGGCCCCTGGCATCTCTCATCTGAGATTCTTACCTTTACCAAGTTATAATTAAGTAACTGTGTGACTTTGAGCTCAGTGTCTGATGTTATCACTGGAATGTCTGTTCTCTGGGGGCAGGCCCATATAGGTATTGTTCCCTGCTATGCAGCCAGCACCCAGCCCAGGGTCTGGCCCAAAGAGTATGCTTAGTAAACATGCATTGACTGAATCAATGAATTCAGAGACATTGATTGGGACACTGACTGAGGCATCGATTCTATTACTTATGAAGCACCTGGAAAATGCCTGTGACCACCATGAATTATCTCCATTTAATTCTCACAGTAACCTCTGAGTAGATGACTATTATCCATCCCTACTTGACAGATGACAATACTGCGGCCTAGAGAGGGCATGTAACTCATCCAAGGTCACACAGCTAGAAAATACACACATGCTTTGGAGGCAGATCAATCTTGATTTGAAGTCAGGATTCAAACCCAGATCTGTCTGCCTCTGAATAATGAGCTCCTTGGCACTATGGACCACTCAGCACCCAGTCCCAGGCTGGACACTGACAACCAGGTGAATCACATGGTCCCTGCTCTCAAGAGGCTCCCAGTCTGGGGAAAGAGGGAGCCACCCAGGCAAAGTGCTGAGGCTACACAGGGTGCGTGTGGGGCTGTGCGAAAAGGGAGTGCCGGACCCTACTCAGCAGCATCCACAGAGCTGGCACAGGACATCCCCCAAGCAGATGAGGACAATAGCTGCTATCTGGGCAGAGAAGGGAAAACCCCTTACTCTGTCAACTCAGGACGCATAACCCCTAGCCCTGCTGGGCATGGGACCAGGCAGAGCTGAGCTCCATCGGGACCATAAGTAGCTCCTTCTAGAAGAAAACAACTCCAGGTATAGGGGTCACCCAGGCACCCAGGCAGAGAAACCAGAGGTACACCAAGAGGCCAGCACTCACCTGAGTGTACAGACTTCAGCCAAAAGCCGCTTCCCACTGCAGGCTCATTCAGGATGCTTTTGTTTGCACATCTCTTACCATCAACAGGGATGTTAGCAAAGGGAAATGCTCCCTAATGGGACATGTGAGACCAAGAAAATGAAAATGCTAACTGCAGCGAGAGGTACTACGGCCCTAATGGAGCCCTGCTGGGGGCCAGGGTCAGGGCCAGGCTGCTCACAGTAATGCCCCCAAGCCTCACAACAGGCTGGCAGAAGGCTGCCCGCGGGCACAGTGAGGGAGGCAGGGTTCAAACCCAGGACTTCCCAGCCTGGCCCACTGTCTGGAATCCAGCAAGGACTCAACATGGGCTGTTCCTTTCCCCCACCTCCTCATCCCCATTTTCTGTCAACTCTGTGCCCTTTCTAAGTAAAAACACCCTGACTCCTGACGCTCTCTCCCCACTTTGCTTTCAGGACAGAGAGCTGTATCAAAAACAGGTCCCATGGGAGGCCAAGGCAGGCAGATCACTTGAGGCCAGGAATTCGATACTAGCCTGGCCCAACCTGGTAAAACTCTGTCTCTACTAAAAAAGAATACAAAAATTAGCTGGGCGTGGTGACGCACGCCTATAATCCCAGACACTCAGGAGACTGAGTCATGAACCTGGGCGGTGGAGGTTGCAGTGAGCTGGGCAACAGAGCAAGACTCTCTCCTCATAAAAAAAGAGGAGTTCCATACAGGGTGGGGGTTACCATTCCCACTGAGCAGATGGAAAGGCTGAGGTCCAGCGAAGACGCAAGATCTGCCCAAGAGCACAGAGTGACAGGGATTCCTAAGCTGAGAACACAGGCCTGCCCCACTGCCTTCACCCACCTTTTCCTGCTCCTGTCCTGCTCTGAATGCTCTGGACTGCATGGCTGGGCAGAAAGGCAGCCCTCACAGGCTGCCGGGACCTCAGGAGGATCACTAGTCAAACTTGAGGCTTGGCCCTGAGCCCTCTGTGGCTCAAGGAGCTGCTAATGAGGCTCCAGGGCCTGGAGATCCAGAGTCTGGAATCTCTAAGGGCCTCCATTTCCCCTCCTGCATCACAGCCCCTGCACTTGGCATGGGGTGGGCCCCAGGCCAGCCTTCTCACCCCTCAGCTGCTCTGCTGTCAGCCAGGATGCTGAGCGGGAGGGAGACTGTCCAGACAGGTGTGCTCACACGTGCACACACACCAAAAACCTCCCACGCCATGCTGGAAGTCAAGGAAGCCAGCATAGACTCCTGGGGCCATGTTAAAGGATTCAAGAGTTTCCTGCTGTCCAAAGATGGGCTAATTTGAGCACCAATACAGGCAATAACGTCAATGGATTAAAACACATCCAATATGTTCAAATTCATGAGATCAGAATGATACAAAAACAATTATCGGAGGAGGATAGGGAATCAACTCATTTTTTTAAAACTGGAAAATTACAGGAAATGTATCCTGTCCTTGTAGACAAACTGTACCAGATGGTAACCAAATAGTAGATAGAGGGAAGTCTTGAACTGGAAAAGAATTCTAGCTCGTAAATAGAAAGGAATGATGATATTTTACAACCACTGAAGAATGAACGAATTTAGGCAGTGGTCACCGATGGTTCCTAACCTCACAAAAAAGAAAGATAACCAGCCACGATGTGCCCCCTGAATGAAGTACACAACATTTTCCATGATGTAGCTGTGACCAAAAAAAAAAAAATTGTTCCTAAACCTAAATTGGCCAACATGGTAAAACTCTGTCTCTACTAAAAAAGAATACAAAAATTAGCTGGGTGTGGTGTGGCATACCTGTAATCCCAGCCACTCAGGAGGCTGAATCACGAGCTCAAGCCTCCAGAGCTAAGTCCCAGGTTACAGGAAATGCAGGGGACAGAAACATGTTAAACGGCACCATGAAGACGTAGTCACAAGACCCACACCATGGGAAACCCCACAGGACAAACGGCCCCCAGATATTTCTTTGATAGATAAATTACTAGGAAAAAATAAAAGATGAAAGAGCAATCAACCAATTGCAGTTATGGACTTCTGTTTGGATCTCATTCAAACAAACTGTAAAACCTATGCATATTTATAGTACATATTAGAAATTAGAACAATTACTGGATATTTGATATTAAGGGATTATTTTTAAAGAATTAAGTTGAATGCTGGTATTACGGATATTTTTCTTCTGAGTTCTTATCTTTCAGAGATGCATCCAGAAATATTTACAGATGAAATGAGATGCTGCCTGGGGAAGTGCAGGGGAGTGTAGAGGAAATACGACTAGCCACGGGCTGCCAAGAGTGGAAGTGAAGGGCTGGGTGCAAGGAGTCCATCAGGCTGTGCTCTCTACACTCTCGCTGTCTGCAGTAGAAATTCCCCATCACCATGGACACCAGCCACCTGGCTCGGCGGTCCTTGCTCTCAGCTTCATCACTCAAACACTCCCTCCTTTGGGTCCCACCTACCATGACCACCAAACATCCATGCCACTTCAAGTCACCTCTGTGGCTCCCTCTGCGGCTCCCTCTGCAGTTCCCTCTGCCTCCTTCCCTTGTCTCTTAGAGGCTAGCTAAGCAGCAGCTTCGAGGACCCTCCTGCCGAGCCACCCCTCCCCCCACCCCCCATCCCCAGAACAGTTGGGCAGCTCCTCCTCCTGGCACCCCAGCATGGCTCTCTTTTCCCTGCCCACTGGGAGGAGCTCCTTGGGGACAGGGGCCAAGTCTGACTCATCCCCAGATCTCCAGCACCCAGCACAGGGCCTGGCCCAGCTCCAAAGCTGGCTGGAGTCTTCTTGGGAGGAAACATCCCCCACACTGGTCGCAGTGTGGCCCTAACCGGCTGGTGACCTGTACACACTACTTAATACCACATTGCTAACCACTGACTTCACTTTCAACTGGGCCACCTCTGAGCCTCACTCTCCTCACCTACCTACGCTACCTCCAGGACTGTTATGAGAACCAGAGGAGACAGCCTTGGAGCTCTTTCATAAACTGTAGAGAGCTGTGCACACATGAGGGGTCATCTGTGTTGGTGTACACATGTGTGCCTTCACACAACAATCCAAAAACCTCTGGGCTGGGAGGGAGCTGAGAGGTCCTGGTCAACCTTCTTCCCGAGAGGAGAAAGAAGCTCCCCACCCCTGGGTGCTTATGAGGCTTTCTGACTTGGGCGGACCTGGCAGCGAGGTAAGTACAGGTGGGATCTACACCCTCCCTCATAACCCCCCAGGATGTGATCCACTAATGGCCACCCACTGCAGAACAGGCCCAGAAAGCTCAGGGTCCCACCCGTGGGTACACCACAGCATCCCTGGCTCCTGGGTTTTCCCTGGAGACTCCCACCTAGACCATGAGGCTGCACTCAAATCCTCCCAGGGTAGCGGCAGACAGGACTCTGCCCAGCTGTGCGACACAGAGAGGAGAAGGTAGGGGTCAGGAGCCCAGGGAGGGAAGCTGCAGGACCTGCCTGCAAAGGTGTGTGTGTGTGTGTGGAGGTGTGTGCAGACTCAGGGCACAGGGAGGGGCTCTTCACATTTCTGCCTAGGACCCTAGAGAGTGTTTCTGAGCCACGCCAGCAGGGCTGTAGAATGGGGGCTACAGGGAGGTTTCCTATGTAACCCAAGCTTGTGAGGTGAGCCACGGGCCTTTGTGAGTCCTCAAAACTAGTGAGTACCTGGTTTTATTAGATTCCTCACCTCTCAGCTTCTGATTCCAAGACTCTCAAACCCCCCGAGTTTCAGATGCCATGACTGCAAGAGGCCAGGGAAGTGGTGAGCACCCCTGCCTTCTTGGAAGAGCAGAGCTCTGCTACTCTCCACCAGAGATGCATTTCAGAGTGGCCACAGCAAGTCCTGCTCATGGGGTGGCTGAGACCTTGGCAGAGACCCCCAGCCTTGGGGCAGCTGCCTCACCTCTGGATCCTCAGCAATAATGTAAAGGCTAATGGTGTCCTCAGCTGGTTTGCTCTGGGGTGGTGATGGTGGCAGAGGAGGACACACATCCCCATGGCCACTTTCTTGGACCACAGAGCCAGGCCAGCTCCTGCCCACCCCTCGGCACTGGCCTGTGATGCCTCAGGCAACTCACTTTGGTTCTCCACAGGTTCTCTTGCGCCTTCACCCACGGGGTAACCGAGGTGAGACCGTGTGTCTGTGGTGATGGGCAGTAACCATGGGCAAACTCAGAGGGAGAGTGACCGTGTGCGGGCTCCGGGAAGCTCGAGCACTTTGTGGACCTTCGCCCATTTCACCCTCACAACGGCCTCGAGGGAGGTGCCTTCACCGGCCCCAACGCACAGATGAGGAACAAGCTCAGAGGTCACCCAGGGCCATCCAGCTGGCAGGGTGGGACGGGTTAGGTTGCTCCCCGCACTGGCTGCCTCTCTGGACACAGAGCTCTGGGAAAGACAGGTCTCTTTCCCTGTGGTTTCTCGTGGTTTCCAGGGAAAATAGGTCATTTGCTATTCACTGCACTCTGGGGGTACAGTCAGGCCTCTGCTGCTGCCCCGAGGGTGGGAGGCTAGATTCTTCTGTCTCAGGCACCTCCAAGAGAGGCTGGAAGGCAAGCTCGTGGAGGGGCTGTCAGGGCAGCAGAGAGCCCTGAAAGACGGGGGTGGGGTATGGGGCTGGGGAAGGGTTCTGCACATGCTGTGAGGGGTGTGTAAAAGGGAAACAGGGCTGGGGGCAGCAGCTACTCTGAGGGGAGGATGAAAGGGGCTGTGAGACCCGAGAGTGGCAAGGTAGGATTTTGAAGCAGGGCTCCCTCCCAAACAAAACCACCAGTGAAGCCCCCAAGGCAGGGTTTGACTTGGTCTCCACGAAGGGATGGGTCCAGCCTGAGCGTCAGGTGGGTGGGGCGCATCTCCCCAGTCCATCCCAGGGGCCAGTGTAATGGGGCCAAAGGTCCACAGGCCCAGAGCCTGGCCCACCCACACCTGTGCCCATGCCCTCTGTGACCTGTGCAGGAGGCCTCTTCCTCTGGACCTCAATTGTCTCTGTCCAAAAATGAGTGAGTCTGAGAATGGTGCCGAGGGAACAGAGCTATGCAGAAGGATCAAGGGAGGCACTGAAGTCGCGCGGCCTTGGGGCTACATCTTGCCCACATCAGCCTAGCCCGGCATGGGTTTTGATAATTCCCGGAGGGCGGGGCTGGAAGGGCCGTCACAGAACCAGGCTGCTCATTCTGGAAGGTCTGAGGCTTCGAGGGGGTTAGGAGCTACCTGAGGATGCACAGCACATCCATGACAGAGGCCAGACTGAAGGCCGGCACAGACCTGACCCCACCCCACCCCTCATGACCCTGCCCTTCCGCCCACCCCCTGCCCAGTGGCCCTGCAAGGCAGGGAGACTCAAGACAGCACCCGGTTCAGTGCCCTCCTACCCCAACCCCTCGATTGTGGTGCCCAGATGGCACCTCCTCAGCACAGCTCTCTCCACGCCCCACACGGAGGCAGCTCCGGGGCTAAAAGAGAAACAGTCAGGGCGGGTGGCTCCTGGGCGGCCTCAGGAGATTCAGAGAAGGCCCTGATTATTCCAGGCCTCCTCCTTGAAAGCTGGCAGGGGCTGGGGGCTGTGGGAAGTGGCCAGGGAGCAGGTGCCTGGGGCTGGGAGGGCTTCTGAAGGGTAGCAGGGCTGATGGCGAGAGACTGTACACCACTGAGGCCAGGGCACAGGCTTTATTGGAGACCTTCAGTGGGCACAGCAGAGGCACTCAGGCCCCGGGACAGATGGGCTGGGGAAACGGCGGTCGGGACTAAGAGGGTCCCAGAGCTGCAGGGTGAGCTCAAGCAAAGAGGCAGAAGGGCAGGGCCACTGCGCACGGGCCTGGCCTCCCCGCGTGGTCAGCCGGGACTTCTTCAAGCCTGTCCCGGAACGGGCCCCAGAGCTGAGTGAGAAAGGACCAGCACTCAGCCCACAGCCACTCTCCTGCTCTCCCACCCACAGAATCTCGGCTCCAGCATGCCGCTCCAGCCTGCACGCCTCCAAGGTGGGGCTCACCCACCCAGCAGCCCCAGCTGCAGCAGGCAGCCCTGATCCTCCCACCCTCAGTGCATCTGTTCCAGGACTCCAAGTTCCTTGACAGCTCTGCTTCATGAGGGGAAATGCCTTGGGCACATCCCTGACTGTCTGAGGACAAAACACAGAGCTGGCCTTAAGTCATGGTCCTGGGGACAGTGGCTTAGCTGTACCTGGCTGATGTTAGGTTCAGGTCAGGCACTCCCTGAAAAGCGGGGTTCTCTGGGCCTGTGCAATGTGAAGGGGAATGATTCTCGGCGTCAGAGCTGAATCTGATGAAAATTGTGCCTCAGTTTCCCCATCTGTTTGGTGAGTGAATTGCACCCAATGACCTCAGAGGTTAGCATTCTGCCGTCACACCACTGCTGCCTGCAGCCTGCTTCTGACCATCAGACATTGTAACTGCCCACACCTTCCCCCTGCCCCCATCAGCTACACTGAAGAAGCCCAAGAAATGACAACAGATGCTGCATCAGGATGAAGCCCTTGCCTTCCCTGACTTGCAAGCTCAAAATAGCCTGACTCTCCCACAAGAGACACTTGAGGCCCTGGAGAATTCACTCTTTCCAGCTCCAGGGCCTGGGACCCTCCCATTCAAATTCCCCCAGGAAAAGGGAACCCCCTTTACTAACCCACTCCCTGTTTCACTGTCTGAACTGCTGTCTCCTTGCTCAGAAAGCCCCCAGGCCAAAGTCCTCAGGACCAGGCCCCTGTTAAGAGCCACCCTTAACCAGCAGCAATGACCAACAGATAATCTAAAATTGCACCTGTTCCTTGGGCAGAAATAGACCCCTAGAATATATCCGTATGCATACAGCACACTCTCTCTCATGGATACGTGTATGTAGAGACAGATCTCTGTGTAACCTCCCCCTTCACTCTCCACACTGAAGTCAAGCCCAGAAGAGCCAGAGCTGGGCCTACACAGCCTCCAGGGAGCCAGCCACTCTCCACTCCCCGAATCCACCCCTGCAGCAACCCTGCCCCACATCCTGAGGGCTGTCAAGGCGTTATGGGACCAGCAGCCCAGAAACAGGCTCCAGCAAAGGGCACGAAGGCCAGGGGGCAGTGAGTGCCGGCTTGCTGGACTCCCTGGGGAGACTGCCCCGTCATCTTCATCTCCCCGACCCTGAAGGAAGTGGATGCCAGGTTTTTCAATCTCTGTCTCTGTGTCTCTCTTGGTCTTTCTCAGTCTCTCTCCCATAGTAAAGCAGAGAGAAGGCAGATGGCCCTGGCCTCCCCGTCCGTGCACACTGGCCCCGAGTAGGCTTCTGTCATCTACAGCAGTGCAGTGGCTGGTCCCGCTTCTAGACTACAGAGCCTTGGAATCTTCCTCCTGTGAGCCAGAGTGCTGGCACCAGGCAGAAGCAGAGGGGGAAGGGCATGGGACGCAGGGGGCCTCTGGGCAAGCTGAGGGCAGGCTGAGCAGTGAGAAGAACAGCCCCAAAAATACAGGGGGAAGGAGGCAGGGGCAGGGGAGAGCGCAGGTGGGTGAGAGGAGGGCAGCAGCTGGCAGCTGCCATCAGAGCTGGTTAAAAACCACAGAGGCCTTGAGGTTGGCGGGCTCCACACCCTCGCCAAAGGCGATGAGGAAATACATGACCTTGCGGATCCTGGCCAGGTCCGAAAGGCGCTCCCCAAACTCCAGGGCATCGGCCTCATTCCAATCCATGGCATCCGAGTCCTCCTTGCGCCAGAAGATGGCAGCGGGGTCCAGCAGCTGGCGTGTCATGAGGTTGGTGAGGTCGGGCGTCCAGTTCTGCGAGGTGCCCGTGATGGTGACCTTGCCTGGCTTGTCCAGCACAATATTCCAGCGCTCAAACTGTAGCCGCTGCTGCTGGGTGAAGTCCAGGCGGTACACGGACTCTGCTGGCCGCAGCAGCTTCTCCCCGTCCTGGCGCTTCTCCCCGCGCCGCTTCAGGCTCTCCACTCGTAGCCGCATCTGCCTGGTCAGGTCCTGGTCCAGGACTAGCGGCATCTCCAGCTGCGGCTGCTGCAGCCCATCCTCCGCCATGGCCCAAGTGCTGCTCCCGCCAATGCCAAGGACTCAAGTGGGCTGGGGCCTGGGGCCGTGGAGGGAAGAGGCCACCAAAGGGGGACCCCGCCTACTCTTCTGCCATTCCGTCTTCTCCTCCCTTCTTCGCCACTGGCCCTTCCCAGCCCCACCCTTTTCTCAAAATGGGATGTGTGTGAGGGGCGGGAGTCCCCATCTGCCTCCTCTCCAGTTGATGCAGAAGCAGAAGTGATAATGCAGGCCCTGCAGGCAGGCAGGAGGGTGGTAGGCTCCTTGGGGACCAGGTCGCTGATGTCAATTGCTGTGGCAACCACCCTGATTACCAGGGCCAGGCTGGGTGCTGGCTTGTTTGTGAAGATGGAAACACTTCATAAGTGCAGGGATGGGGAGGGTGGTAGGGAGCACTCCTCACTGGAGGTACACAGGTTGGAGAAGTCAGGACCAGAGAGGGCTCAGCGACTGGAGATCTGAAGTCACCCAAGCCAAACCTTGAAGCCACCCCTGATGCCCGTCTCCCCCTCGCTCCTCCACATCCAATCACCAAAGCCTGTCGATTCTGCTTCCCAAACACCCTGGGAACCTTCCCCTACAGTCCCACTGCCAGGATCACTGCCCGGCTACCACATCCCTCACCCTGACCCAGGGGTCTCAAGATTTCGTGAGCATCAGACTCACCCTCAGGACTTAACACACAGATTGCTGCCCCCCCTCCCAGAACTCCTGGTTTATCAGGGCTCTGTGGGCCTGAGAATCTGCATTCCTAACCACCTCCCAAGAGACATGTTGCTGGGTCAGGGACTGTGCTTTGAGCATCACTGACCCGGATGACACTGGCGGCTGGCCCTGCCGCAGCCCCACACCACGGCCACCACAGGACCAGGCTGCACTTCTACTCAAACCCCACCAATTGCTCCATGTGAATTAATCCTCGCTTTCCCCCAGGAGACTTGGGGCTGCGGAAGAAGCTGGCAAACGTCTGTATCTCCAGGGCCCAGGGCAGAACCACGAACTCAGCCATTATATTGGGCAAATGAAAGAACCGGGGTGTTTGAGTGGAGCTGGAGTGCGGGAGGGGGTGGGGGTAGGAGTTGAGGTGAGGCCGCCGCCACAACACGCCACACACAGAAAAGAGGACAGAGACACAGGCCAAGGTGTAACAACGGAAAACAATCTGAAGGGTCTAGTGGACCACAAGCACGGTCAATTGTGAGACGGTGGCTAATCAATCAGTGGGAGCCTGGACTACTTGAACAGCAGAGGGGCACCAAAGGAGACAGAATACCTGGGCCTGTTAAAACCACACTGCAAACCCTGGGGTCAGTTCTGGGGGTCACTGGCAGCAATTCTTCCAAGGGTATTTGAGAGAACCATACAGCTAGATAACAAACTGCCTGATCCTCACAGAAACTTTTGCTTTGTAGCTGCAGGGGCAGGGGAGAGAGGAACAACTTGGCTAAGGAACTACCCTGGGAGGCTTCCCTTTCCTCCACGTGGGAGAGCCGTTTCTATGCTTCCCAGCACCACATTCTGCTTTTTATTTAAATAGTTGCTTAGTTTTTGCCTGTGACGCACATGCCCTGAGTGGGCAGGAAGTATGTCGGGCCCTGCCACACAGAAGGCCCTCAGAAATGCTTGCTTGCTGAATGAATGAATGAATGACACTGACAAGGGACAGGTGATGTGATGGACCATGGGGCCCAAGGCCAAGGCCAAAGGAGGGTGGGCAGGTGGGGAGACAGTACACAGGTACTGGCCAGGGCCAAAATGAGGAATAGGGGCAGGTGTATGTCAGGGTTGGGAGTGAGGAAGATGCCTGGAAGAGGAGGTAAGAGAAACTGGGCCTTTGGCTGAAGACCTCCAGGGAGAGAAGTTCTGGGCCCAGGCTGTAGCCGTGGCAGCTGAAGGTGAAGGCTGATGGAGAACTAAGACCAGGGTAACAGGGCAAGGTGAGAGGCCAGGACCTTAGCCATGTGGATACAGTAATGCCTGGAACACCGCAGTTCTTGGGGTAGAATGGGCTGGGAAATGGGAGGAGCTAAGCCCTTTGTGCCCAGGTGACTGGCCAGGGCAGCCGGCTGGTGGGGACAGCAACACAGTGGGCTGAGGGTGGGAGTGCAGTGAAGGAGCCAGGTGCTTGTATAGGGATGCCATGGTCCGGAAGCAGCACTGGGGAAGGAGGATGCCCTATTTCTGGATCCTGAGGGATGGAGTGAGGGGGGTGTGATCCGCTTCTACTGACGAGGATTCAGGGGCACAGGGCCCCTGGGGAGGGCCTGGGTGAGGGGCACTGAGCTTCAGGAGGCTGATGATAGAGGGCGGTTGTGACAGGAGCTTGAGCCTCACAGACTGGGCAGGAAGGAGCAGTGGTGGGAGCCAAGGGAAGGCCGCTGGGGGAAAGGGATGAAAGACGGAGAGGAGCAGATGGAGGAGGGGGACTGAGGCTTGTGGCCAAGGGAGCAGGCAGGATGCAGGAGATTGCAGCTGGGGTCTGGGCCCACTGATGTCCATAGACCTCTGCTCAGCCATCAGACACCTTGGGAGGACCCACCCAAGGCTGGACGTAGCAATGAATACAGAGGAGACAAGTAAGCTCTAAACCTGCAGATGTCATTGCAAAAATGCATATACAAAACAAAACGAGGCCGGGTGTGGTAGCTCATGCCTGTAATCCCAGAACTGTGGGAGGCCAAGGCAGGTGGATCATCACCTGAGGTCAAGAGTTTGAGACCAGCCTGGCCAATGTGGTGAAACCCAGTTTCTACTAAAAATACAAAAATTAGCTCATTGTGGTGGCATGTGCCTGTAATCCCAGCTACTCTGGAGGCTGAGGTAGGAGAATCGCTTGAACCTGGGAGGCGGAGGTTGCAGTGAGCTGAGATTATACCACTGCACTCCAGCCTGGGCAACAAGAGCGAAACTCTAACTCAAAAAACAAACAACAACAAAAAAAGCAAAATCCTCTTTAACACCAAGTAGAAAAAAGACTAGAAGGAAACACAGAAAACCCTTAACGCTGGTTGTATCTGAGGAATGAAAACCTTAAGAGACTTTGCGTGTCCTTGTACTTTTTCAAGCCTTCCATCCCTAGTACCTACTGTGGTTCTCAGGGCATAGCTGGTGCTCCATCCATGTGCGCTGAAGGAACTGCTCGATAACTAAAGAGCAGGAACTGCTAATATAACCGGGGAAGGGACAGAGTGGAAGGCACTTTTAAATGCCCCCACGGGCCCCTCCTAGGCCTCACCTAGGGTTGCTCTCCCCAGCACTCCCTCTTAGAGACACTAGGCATGCGACTGGGACTCTGGTCACTTCCATGCTTTTTTTTCGGCCAGGAGCCTGCCTGACTCCTCCTGGGCCCAGGCCTGGCCCCATGACTCAGAGCAGGCATCAGGTCTGCCCCTGTGCCCAGGGCTGCCGCAGGCTCCAGAGAGGTGAGCTCACAGCAGACCTTGGCTTAGGCCAGGCCAGGCCCAATGGCAAATGTTCAACCAAACTGTCGCAACCTGATTTCAGGTTCCTAAAACCCGGTCACCTGAAGTCCACCGCCCTGCTCTCAGGGAATGTACCATCGAGTCGGGAGGCTGAAATGCCCCCATCAGGGACCCCATTGAAGCGAGGCATGAGGCCAAGAGACGTCCGGCAGAACAGAGAAACAGGTGGGGCGCCTAAGAGGGGGCTGGGGAGGGAATTGAACAAGCGCAGACAATTTGAAATGCAAGGGTTTGCCTAACTCCGCCCTTTTAGTACCCTTGAATCTGGGCGCTTGGAAAGGTCAGTTTACACTGAGGACAAGAGCAAGAAGGTGACCTGACTGAGGTCACAAAGCTAGCAAGGGACCCAGCCAGAAGCAAATCCAGGTCAGGCTGGCTTCGAATCTTGCGAAGGGTAAGGGTGGCTTCCTGGAGGAGGCTTGTGTGTTGGGGACATATGTGTTGAGGGTGTGATGCTCAGTGTGTCTGAGGCTCAGAATCCCCAAGTGTGAGGTGGGGAGGGCAGGGGTACAGCTCAGGCTGGGCAGCCCCTGCACTGCCCTGCCATGGAGAAAACAGGGAGGCCCTGCAGGGCAACAGGCCCAGAAAGTGAGGGGTGACAACAAACAGAACCCAGTCAGCAGGGACGAGGGAGGGAAGGCGCAGTAATGAGCTCCTTAGGGCCCCGAGCCTCCTTCCGGGACCCATGGGCTAGCACCACAGCAGCACCGGAGGCAGAGTGCAATTAGCCAGGAGCACCCAGACCCGCCCCGGCCTCCCCGGGACCCAAGCTGCTATAGGAGATCAGCCTCCCGGCCCTGGCAGCTTCCCAGACCAACCGGGCCAGGTGTCCCAACTCTCTGCAACAGGAACCTTTGGCCCACAGATAAACACAGGCCTCAATGGCAGGCCTCCTGCCTGCAGCCCTGGGCCCTTTCTTCCTCTAGTTAGAGGTGGAGCTGCACCAGGAAATGCCTGGGGCCAAGCCCAGGGCAGGACACACAGCCTCCCACCAACAAACGGCCCCAGGAGAGGACCCGGTGCACCAGACCCAGCACCAGGAGGCCCTGGGAGGTCTGGGCAGCAAGGCCCACCTGGATCTGCTGGGTGCCAGCTAAGTCCAGCAATTTGGAAAGGAGCTCTGTTTCCAAATCTCTCCTGAGCCTTCTGTACTCCTGGTTCCGGGGGCTCAGCAGGGACATATGCGCTGGGCCAGTTCTGTCCGTGGGGAGCACACCCCACTGGGGGAGGTGACAGATAAACAGGCAATTACAGGGTAAGGCAGGAGGTGGGGGCAGCCCCACAGGATCCCCATGTGCCCCTTCAGCCCCTGGATGAGCCCTCATCTAGCACAGGGTGGGTGGACTCTAAGGCAGGGGATCTAGTTCTGGACTCAGAGAAGGGGGTGGGAGCCTGGAAGCTGGAGAGTGAGGCCC
The DNA here is from genome assembly GCA_963573385.1 of Cacajao melanocephalus. Taxonomy (NCBI): domain Eukaryota; kingdom Metazoa; phylum Chordata; class Mammalia; order Primates; family Pitheciidae; genus Cacajao; species Cacajao melanocephalus. The sequence continues at coordinate 52,606 of CAUYLG010039432.1, read as the reverse complement.
AGCCCTACACCCAGAGCATAGAACCAGGCCCAGCCCTACACCCAGAGCACAGAACCAGGCCCAGCCCTACACCCAGAGCATAGAACCAGGCCCTCTCTAGGCCTTGAGGCGCAGGAGTGAAATGAGCTCATGGGTGGCTCTCAGAAGCCCTCCCGGCTCAGATGCCCCACGAACACCCACATCCATGCGCTGCAACCGTGACCCCTGCCAAGGCCCCAGGGCCCTACAGAAGGCAGCTGCTTCTACCCCAAAGGACCATTGGGGCCAGGCCCCAGGGATGCCCACCCTGGAGTGGCTTTGAGAGGTCATACCCTGTTCAGCAGACTCAAGAGCAAGACACCTACCAGAGTCTCAGCCTGCCCAAGGGCACTGCTCCCTCTGATGGCCAAGGGACACCTCAGAGGATGAGGAAAAACTGTCTTGCACAGGAGCACCTATATGTCCTATCATATTAATCATCATAATGCTGGTAGACACAGCCACCTTTGACCGAGCACCACGCCGCATAAGGCACGCTGAGTGCAGCATCTAGTCCCACCCTCACCACTCCCGGAGAGACAGCTCGTCCGACTGTCCTGATTTTGCTCATGAGTAACCTGAGGCCAGTTCCAAAGCTACCAAGTGGTAAGGCTCACGGCCAAGCCTGAGAGATGCAGCTGTCCAGTGCTCCTCAGCCCCACTGCCAGCCCCTCCCAAGGGATGGCAGAAGGGCAGGGATGAGCAAGCGGCAATGCCCAGAGTCCCCCTGCAGTCCCTGCCAATAATTCTGCGGGGAGCCAGGGTCTGCCTCCACTCCAGCCTCCCTGCCTCCTGTGCACTGAATCTAAGGCCCCACTGCCAAGTGCTGGGATAGGAGGTCGGGTTACAGGACCAGAGCCCATTCCTTCCTACCCAACCCTTGGGCCCTGGTCCAGAACACTGGCAGCTTGGAACTGGGAGTTGTGACGCTGGGGATCGCCGACCCACCCTTGTTGAACAACTGGGAAAAGTCAGGCCCAGAGGAGGACAGCGACTAGCCAAGTCACACAGCAGGTCTGTCTGTCAGGGTCTCCTGAGCCCCGTCAGTGTCTGCACACTAAATGTGATGCACACAGCTTCCACATTTCACGGGTATGTATTCATCTGCCAAGTGTCCCCAATAGTGGGAAGGGGACACATCAGAATGACCTTGGGAGCCACACAGATTCCCAGCGCCTGCCCCTGGGGTCCCCTGCTGGAGGGGGAGGGAAGGCAATTCTGACGCTCAGCCAGTACTGGGGGGCCCCTACCCCATGCCTGGCATAGGCTTTCAAAAGTCTCATTTGCCATGTTTAGGTTCCGCCTGTCTGGCAGTGAGGGCCTCAGGCTGCGTTCACACTCCCCAGCACCCCACCCCACCCTGCCCCAGGCCTCACCTTTTGCCACAGTGACTCCCGGGAGGCAAGTGACGAGCAGGCTGCCACAAACCAGCAGTTGCCCACCTGGCCCTGGTGCAGGTCGTGGGAGCTGATGCCATCCACAAAGAGGCGGGGGTCCTCGCAGATGTCCTACAGAGAAGACGAGGGGAGAGCATGAGGGGCAGAGGAGCACATGGATGCCCCCCACGGCAGGAGACCCCACCATTGGCATGGAGATTCACCTGCCTCCCACCACAGACTCGGGGCCCCATGCAGCCCATCTGCTCCCCACCCCAACTGCTCCTGCCTGGGATACCGTCTCCCCTTCTCCTCTTCCTGGCCGAAGAGCGCTCTTCCACTAAACGTTTGCTGATGAAGAACATGTGGGGGTACGTCAGAGTGCTGGAACTGGGGCACTGCCTTCCTCCTGGCCACTGTGCCCCTCCCTGACCAGCAAGAGCTCCATTCCCTTCCTTCCCCAGAACCAGCAGCCTGAGAGCCCACCCCCACCAGCCCACAGGGGTCCAGTCCGATCAAGTGGGGTGGGGTTTTGGGCATGGGACAAACACCCAAATCACACGTGGGGAGCACAAAGTGAGGGGCCAGTGGGGAGCGGTGGGCCAGGCCCTGCACAGCACTTCCCTCGCATAGTCTCATCTGATCTGCCCACCCAAGGAGAGAGGAGTTGCCATTGCATTGTATGGGCGAGGAATGAAGGTTCAGAGAGGGGCTATGACTTGTCAAAGGCACACAGCAAGCAAATGCTCAAGTGGAGCAAAAACTCCTTTCTTTTTTCTTTTCTTTCTTTCTTTCTTTTTTTTTTTTTTTTTTTTGAGACAGAGTCTCACTCTCTCACCCAGGCTGGAGTACAAGTGGCACAATCTCAGCTCACTGCAACCTCCACCTCCTGGGTTCAAGCGATTCTCCTGCCTCAGCCCCCCAAGTAGCTGGGATTACAGGCATGCACCACCACACCCAGCTAATTTTTATATTTTTAGTGGAGATGGGGTTTCACCAAATTGGCCACGCTGGTCTCAAACTCCTGACCTCAGATGATCTGCCTGTCTTGGCCTCCCAAAGTGCTAGAATTACAGGTATGAGCCACCGCACCCAGCCTTCATTGTTATTTTCTACGGAGACTGGCGGGGACGACCCAAGGGGCTGCTCCATGAGACACAGCCTGGGAATCCAGCCAGGACAGCCGCTGGGCCGGGAATGATCCATGAGCAGCCGGCCGCTCTCAGGCCCAGCCCGCCCTAATTTCCGGAAGCCCCTTGCTCTGCCTGCCAAGAGAGAGGCGCCCAGGAGGGCTCCGGGACCAGCTGCCCTCTGCACCGACCCTGCCCAAGGAGATCTGGCTGGGCTTTCCGCCTCGTCCTGCAGTGGGCGTGTCTTCCTTCAAAGCCCCTGAGGCAGTGCTGTGAACGGGAAAAGCATGGGTTTTGGCTTCAGACTGGAAACTGAATTCCAGCTCTTCACTCTGGCGAGCTCTCTGGGCCTCAGCTTTCCAATTTACAAAGTAGGAACAATGATTTCTTTATGTTGTTGGATTTGGGGTTTTGTTTTTTTGGTTTTTTGTTTGAGACAAGGTCTGGTTGTGTCACCCAAGCTGGAGTGCAGTGGCACAATCATAGCTCACTGTAGCCTCGACCTCCTAGGCTCAAGTGATCCTCTGGCCTAAGCCTCACAAATAGCTGGGACTATAGGCCAGCACCACCACATTCAGCTAATTTTTAAATTTCTTGTAGAGATGAGGTCTCACTATGTTGCCTAGGCTGGTCTCAAACTCCTGGTCTCAAGCAATCTTCCCGCCTTAGCCTCCCAAAGTGCTGGGATTCCAGGCAGGAGCCAATGTGCATAGGCAATCATTTCTACTTTGCAAGGAGGAAGCAGAGTTGTAAAGTGCCAAGCCCAGGGCCTGAGCCAAAGCGAATGAAGGTCCGTTTCAATTTTCACCTGCTGGAAAGCTATGCCCAGACCTCTATGGGTGGCTCCAGTGCCAAGAGATGCACCCAGGAAGGGTCAGCTCACCTTGTGTTCCTGCAGCTGTGAGCATCCCTCCCCCAGGCCTCAGCCAGGGGTGGGGCCTGGCCTGATCCCTAGCCCTGGCCCCGGGAACAGAGCAGGCCCCTCCTCCTCTTCCATCTCCTCACTGAGCTCAGAGGAAGCAACTCCTCCCCAAGGGGTCGTGGGTATGGCGGAGGGTGGGGACAGACAAACACTGAGACATGCTTTTCATGTACCAGGCACCCTGCTGGCACCACAATCCATCGTCACCATGGCACTGAGAGGTGGGCAATATCCCTTTTTACAGATGAGGACATGAGGCCCAGGGAGGTTGAATACCATGCCCGGCCGCACAGCACGGGTAGGTGGCAGCAGCTAGTTCTAGCCTAAGAGCTTCTGCAGTCCTACCACAGGCGGCCAGCAGAGGGTGGCAGAGGCAGGAAGACAGAATTTGAATGCCTGCTCCCTATGTACTGGCTGTGCAACTTTGGGCCTCACCTGTGCAGAGGAGATAATAGAAATAGCTCCTGCTATGTGGCAGGGCTGTGTAGGGAATCTCCAGATCATGGAGCGGAGCAGGTGGCAAGGGAAAATGGGGCAGAAGGCCCCTAGTTCCACCAAGGTGGGACCCTGCTGCCCCCTCTGCCCAGGAGAACTGGAGTTTTAGAGGGGCAGAGAAAGGGCTAGAACTCCCCCGAGGGCATGAGCAGTTCCTGAGACCTGGCCCTCCTTCCAGCTGGCACCACAGGGTGCCCCAGGACCAACCCGCATGATAGCTTCCGCAGAGCACAGGCCTAGGAAACCCAGTGAGGTCGCCTGCTCTCATCCATCCCCAAAGGCACCCCCTCAGGAAGCACAGGCAGGAAGAAGGGACTTGCCTCCCCACCCCGCTGCCATCCTATCTTACCTCCCAGCCCTGGCCCACACCCCACACCCAGCGCATCCTCTGAGCCAGAGGGAGCTATGACTTAGCATCTGCTTCCCTGAGGCCAGGAGGGCAGGCAGATCAGGGAAGGGAGAGGGGCTTCCATATACCTCATGCCACGGGAAGAAAAACAGCTACCACTTGGCATCACCAGGGTCTAGAGCAAGAAGTGACTCAGGTGTCCCTCCACTTTGGATCTTCCCAGCCAGTGTCCTAAGAGACACATGACTGCCCCATCCCACAGAGGAGGAGGCTGAGCCCAGGATGGGGCAGTGATGTGCAAGGCGACTAGGCAAGTAAGTGGACCGATCCGATAGGACACCCTAGGTCTGCTGGGCTCCAGAACAGGGTCTCCCCACACTGAGCACCACAGCCGGGGCAGACCCAAGGGACGGATCCAGCCAGATCTGGGCCCCAGAACAGGCCTCTGGCCCCAGCCACTTCTCCAGTCCTTGAGAGACAGACCGAGCTCAGGAGTCGCGATTCCCAGATTCCATTGCCCTGGCTTGCTGTGGCAGAGCAGTGACCTGGGGGCAATCATGCAGCCTGGGAGGGAACAGACAGAGCAGAAGACAGCCAGGCATGTTCCCACTGCCAGGAGAGGTCAGGGTCACCAGCTCTAACCAAGAGAAGCCACCTGAGGTTGGTGGCACCTGGAGTCTGCTCTGGAATCCAGGGGCCACCTTGGGGCACATGTAAAGGAACAATAATAGCTCACAATGACTGGGCACCTGCTACGTGGCAGGCCCTGTGCAAAACAACCCTGTGAGATGGGCACTGTTGGCGCCCTCTTTTTATGGATGAGGAAACCAAGGCATAGAAAGGTTAAGTCACTTGCCCAGGGCTACACAAGAAGAGGTGAACTGAAATTCAAATTCAGGCAGTCTGGCTGCAGTCTCCAAGTGGGCTAGGTTTTATGGGTGACAAAGCCACCCTTCCTTCAGCTGTCTCCCTGCACCTGTCCTAACCCAGCTTACGGGGTGTCTCACTAGATAGCAATGAGACCAAGGGGTCAGGAAAGCCCAGGCCCTCACCCCTGCCATCATAGGGCCAGGCTTCTCAAGCCCAGTGTTGTCCTTCCACTTTTCCTGGGCCACTGGCTGGACATAGGTCATAGAGTGAGTCAGGGAAGGCCTCTGCCCACAGGCAGGACCCTTGGGAAGGAGCCAGGCCCTGACCCTCCATGTGAACAGAGCTGTGACAACAGGAGCCAGAGAGAAATCAGAGGAGGCTTCCTGGAGGCAGTGATGCTGGCAGAACAGGCATGGAGAGTGCTGATAGGCAGGGAGGTTGAGGAGGGAAATGGGGACTCAAAGTGTCCTGAGGCAGACACTGCCTCTGAAACAGTCCTCAGGTGCCCAGCCAGCTGTGCTCACTTCAATACCTGTCCATACTCGTTGGGTTTCCTTAGGGTCCCCACCACCAGCCTGTGAGCTCCAGGCTGGGCCCAGGCCTGACTTTGCCCACATCCAGGCTTAGCAAAGCTTGGCAGGTTCCACCGGGGCTGTGGACAGGTCCCTGGGAGGGAGGGAGGGAGGGAAGGAGGAAGGGAGGGAAGGAGGGAGGGAGGGCAAAGTGACTTACAGTTTTGGGCTGTACAGGAGTTGCCCCTGAGGGCTGGGGGTTGACGGCTCCTCGGGTCAACACCGCTCTAGGACAGCCTTCTGCACCTGCAGTCACCGCTCGCTCCCCTGCTCAGCCCCTCCCAGCCTGTCAGACCAGCTCCACCTGACAGGCCACAGCCCAGTCCACCTCCCTCCTCCCTCCTCCCTCCTCCCTCCTCCCTCATGGCACAACAAGAAATTCAGGTTTCTAGTCCTGGTGTACAAACGGGAATATGGCAAAGCAGCGGACTGGATCCACGCATCCTGGGCTGTACCTGCAGAGTCTCCCTCCACATCTGTCCTCCTCCCCTACTCTTCACCCCAGTCACCCCCCTTCTAGAATCTAGAATCACAGAAGGAATCCACTAGACAGCAGGAATGAACCCCATCTCTGAGCACATGCCCAGAAGGGGGTCACTCCTGGGCAGGACAGCTGGGTGTGCCACCACTGCCAGGCTTCGCTGCAAACTGCCTGTTCTGTGGCATGGAAAGGCCTTATATTCAGGGAGCGAGGAGTAGAGCCATCTCCAGGAGATGGCTTGATGGGCAAGAGTCCCAGGGGCTGGGTTGGGGCTAGGGTCCCCGAGGCTGCTCCAGGGAATTCTGGAGGTTCCAAAACCTGCGTCTGTTCATTGGAACCCCCTTGTCCCCTCTGCATTCCACCAAAGGACCTCCAGGCTCATACCCAGGTGTGGGAGAGACAGCACGCTGGATGAGGGGCTGCCGCCCCCACAGGGGTGACAGGAGGCTGCCTATCAGGGCCCTGGGCCTGAGTGAGGAGGAAGGACATCCTGAGCTCCCCATTCTCCATGCATCTCCCCATCCAGGCCTGTCAGGGGCTGGAAAATGACCCCTGTACTGGAAAGAACAAAAACACAGTGAGCCTGCGGGCAAAGGGTATGGGCTCAAGGCAGGTGGCCAGGTAGGGACCCAAGAGGACAAGACCTGGTCCCACCTGCAGAGTCAATAGGAGATGGGACGTCCTAGCCAGAATGGCTCTAGGTCCCAACGCAGGGTTGACAAGGAGAAGACGGGCAAGAGAGGGGAACTAGTTTGTCATCTGCCTCCCATGTATATGACACCACAGATACCTCAAGTCTTTTCAGTTTCCTGAAAGCCAGCAAGAATTATCCTTCCCCAGTTACAGATGACAAAACTAAGGTCCAAGTAGGCGTGACTTGTTCAAAGTCACACTTCTAGTAAGGTAGGGCCAAGGCTGCAGCCAAGTTCACTCTGGCTCAGAAACCAGCCTCTGCATTCCATTTGAGAGGCAGGGAGGCTGGGACGCTGGCTGAGGAGATCCTCCTAAAACAGAGCAGCCTTGATAAGGACCAACTCAGAGAAGGAGCTGGAGGGGACCAACGGGCTGCAGCAGGGCTTCCCATTTGTAAACAGGTGGTCACAGATGACACTCCACAAAACAAGTCTGCCTGAGGCCAAAGTCCCCTCTCACTGGCAAGCAGCTGGGCGTTAATGATAACCCACTGGGCTGGGCCCGCCTCACCACTGAGCCAAGCATGCTTGACTTCCTGCTCCACAAACCTCCCATCCTGTTAGTGGGGCAGAGGCTGCCTGTCCCGCAGACCCGTCACCAGCCAGCAGGCAGCGCCTACACACATGGCGTAGGAAATTCAGGCAGCGCCGTGCACCACCTACCCCAGCCTGGCCTGAGCCCCCATGGCTGCTGCCCCTTGGGCCCCACTCACACAGCTCTCTCAACACAGGCCACCGCACACTCTCTGTCACCTGCCCCCACATCTGGGGCAGGGCAGCTCTGCGTGTCTAGAAAGGGCAGTGCACCAAGTGCGCCAGCGAGGAAGGCCAGGAGGGGAGGAAGTGTGGCAGGGCTCCTGAAGCCGCAAGGAAAGGGGCTCAGAAAGGGCAGGTGACTCCCCTGGGTCACACAGCAGGAGAGGACTGAGCGGCCCAGCCTGGCATTTCCTCCTCTCACCGCAGCAAGCCCAGCCCGCCCCCGCCAGGTCTCACCAGCCTCTTTCCAGAGCCATGGACCTAAAATGTCTGGGCAATGGCCAGAGGGCAGGAGGGAGTCAGGACAGGGGCAGCCAGGGGATGGAGTGGGAGGAGGGCGCGGAGCTGGATGCCCACCCCTCCTCCCCACAGCCAAGGCCTCACAAAGGCCCTTTGAGGCTGGCTCCCTCCCCGCCTACTTGACAAAGGAAGAGAGGAAGGCATGGGAGAGGGGGCCCAAGAGGCAGAACTCTTCTGGCCAGGCCAGGAGGCTCCTGGGCCTTCCAGAGCGTCAGTGCAGGGCCAGAGATTCTATTGCAGCTCTTGGGACTGAGGTCAAGGGCACTAAGGGCCCTTTATCTGGTGCCAGGAAGGTGGGGCCCAGGGAGGCAGGACTCCTGGGTCCTCAACTACCCCTGCTAGTAGCTCACGTGCAATCTGGGACACGCCCCTTCCCCTCTTGGCCTCAGTTTCTCAGCCTCTCAACAGTCCCAGTCCAAGAACATCTACCGGGATTTTCCAGTCAGGGGAAACCTGAGATCACAACCTAGGAGAGGCACTAGACAACTACATCGCATTTTCCCAAAAAGCACACGGATCAGAGGGAACTTTGGAAAATGCAACTCTGACCTATCACAGGCTGCTGAAAGCCTTGCCTTCGGGGTCCTCACAGCGCACACAGCAAGGTCGAACACTTTGGCCCCAGACCCGCGATCCCAGGCACGGGCCTCCGCAGGGGGCTCCGACCTGCGCGTTTCTGTTCCCTCTGCCTTTTTCCACCTGGCCCTTCAGGCAAAAGCCTCATCACCCTTCACCTCCAAGATGTGGCCGCCTCTGATTACGGGGCTGCGGGAGTCACAGCTTCTTCCCGGCCCTGAGCATTCTTGGGACAGCAGGTCTCCCGCACTGAAGTCCCCTGTGGGATGACCCTCACAGCGTCACCAGCGCAGCCCTGGAGGCCAGGGAGGGATGTGGGCAGTGACCTCCACCCAGGCCACCAGGGAACCCACTCTGCAGGACCCACAGACAAGCAGTGGAACCCACCCCAGCCCACCCTTACAGCCAGGAATCGGGGTTCAAGGGGATGAAACCACACCACGAGGCCAAACATTTCTGTGTAACATACTCCAGCCTCAGGGACCAAGAGCTACGCGGCCGGAGAGCTGCCCACCTGTTCATTATCAACGCCCATGGTCAGAGCTCCCGAACTGGCTGCCAGGCTGCGTGTGGAATTTTGCATGCATTACACTTCTTTTAATTCTCACAACCACCCTATGAGGTAGGTACTGGTTTTTTTTTACTGTTATTGATTAATCATCATAATAATTACTTCTCGTTTCTACCACAAATGACTATTTCAAAATCATTATGATAACAATCAGGAAAGTAAAGTTCTTACATTTGGATGTTGGTCTACATTTTACTAAAAAGGGTAATATCCATATCACCCCATTTTTATTCCAAAAATGACCCTCAGTGGGGCTGAGGTTACTGCCCCGTTTTTCCTATGAGGAAGTTGAGGCCCAGAGAGGGGTGAAGGCCTGGCTGGGCCTCAACCAATCCAGTAGTGGCCACAGGATTATGGCCCATCCTCCGAGCTCCCCATCCAGAGCAAATCCCACAGTCTCAGCACCCTCACTTTCTTAGCAGCCTGGGGCTGGGGATGCCTCCTCTCGCCACCCCCATGTCCCTGCACACCAAGCCTTGTGGGTGGGCCTGGGCCTGCTCGCCCAGCTCCAGCTGGGACCAGACACTGACCTTGGGCCGCTTCCACCTGACGGTGGGCCCCGGTGTGCCCTTATAGTAGAGCGAGTCATCAGTGGCGGGGAAGAGGGGGTCCTCGAAGAGCACCTTCCTACGCAGGCAGTCCCGCCTCAGGGCCGGGTAGCTCTGGTCCTCATAGGGCTTCACGCAGGAGAACATGGTAGCCCCTGCCCCAGGGAAGGGAGGAGGAACACCTGGACAGGAAGGCAAGAAGACTGTCACTCACGGAGTCCCTGGGTCCCGGCTGCACGCCGGTCCCATGTGCTTACTCCCCTGCAGCCCCGTGAAGCGGGCACCGTCAGCCCCATCCCACAGGCAAGGAAGGCTCAGAGAGACCAGGAGCCTACCCAAGGTCACACAGCTGGTAAGCAGCAGAGCGGGACAGGCGCCGACCGGCCTGACTCCACGCCTGGATTCTCTCGTTTCTGAAGCTCAGAGGTGACACCAGGCCCGAAGGCCACATAGAGCTCAGGCCGGGCCCTGGCCACACCCACCTCCCTGCCTCCCTTTGTTTGAGCAGCCTTCTATACAGCTTCACAGACGGAGTCAGACCAGTGGCCAGCCCTGGCAGCTCCCTGGCTGGTGTACCTCCCACAGGAAAGCAGAGTTTGCCTCCGGGTTTCCCTCCCCACCTCTAGAGAGTGACACCTTTCTGCCAGGCATGGGAAAACATTGCCCCAGGCACCTCTCTCGGCATCATTCATTCATTCTCTCCAGTCATCCCGCACCATGCTGCCTTCCTCACAGCACCTCGGGAATAGATGTCTCCATTTCTGTAGGGAGCAGGCCCATGGCTCCTTAACCCACCCTCCATTCCCCAGGGGCCCGGGTGCACCCAGCCAAGCACCCTGAACTTTGCACCAAGGTGCTTACCAAGTACAAGGACACAGACCAGACCAATGTGGTCAGGAAGATCTCCGGGAATGGAGGGCAAGGCAGGGCAAGAACAGCGCCTGGCGGGGCCTGCACATCAGGTGCACTGACAGATGCTCGGATGCCAAGCACCTGAGTGACCACCCCATTTATGACCCCCTCCCCCATCCCTCAAACTCCATCCAGGCTGTGGTGCCGCCCCACAGCCCCTGATCTACTCTTCCTGGGGCCTGCCCAGGGTAATGGTGCAATCCTTTTGGAGTAAAGGCCACAGTTTCCAGTGCAGTTCTGAAGGAAACTGAGGCAAGGTAGGCCGGCTGTGGGAGTGACATCTGAGAGCAGGACTGGTGTGAGTGCCAGCCCCAGCAGCACCACCCGCCTGCTGGGTGACGTTGAACAGGCCACGTGAACTCTCTGAGCCTGTTTTCTCTTCTCAGTAATGGGAATTGTGCAGGCCTGCTGTGTCCCTGGAAGGAGCCGACCCATTAACCGAAGGCTGAGGAGCCTGCTGAGCAGGCCAGCGGGAAGAGGGGTGAGTGAGAAGGGGCCAAGACACCCCTCGGTCCCAAGAGATGCCCCATTTCCTGGGCCAGAGGTGCATGTGTACTTACTGCCTGCCAACAGTGCCAGTGGGCATATGGCTGCCAGCTTTCACAAAATGCAACTGAGGCTCAGTGAGGTGAGGTGAGCTGCCCAGGCTCCCCGGACACCTGGTGTCTGGACTGGGACGCAGATCCTCCAACTTCAATGCCACCGCCTCAGCCGTGTGACCCTGCTGCTCCATTCAAGGAGCTGGGGCCTCACGTGGAGGGAAAGAGGGAAGGGAGACACAGGAAGGGAAGGAGGTGAGCGCGGACAGTGAGCATGGGCACAACGGACAGCAGGGAGGGCAAGGGGGCCATTGTCCCTGCCTTTCAAGGGAGCTGAAAGCAGCTGTTCCCTGTTCTGCACCCGAAGCCACTTCACCTTCTGCCCCCATATCCGTACTGAGCCTGCTGGTGAGCGCTGCTGTGTGACCTCAGGCCAACCACTTAACTTCTCTGGCTGCCCCTCTGCCCAGGGAGGCCAGCAGCCCTGCCCCCTCCCACCCATTCTCCCTGCCTTGGAGGCTGAGTGAGAGAGAGGAGGAACCCACAGAACCAGCTCCCGGGATTCAGGCTTCCGGCACAGTCATCCAGGAGCATCATTAGCACCAGGGGAAGGGTTTCCAGGAGGGTCAGCTCAGGAAGCAATTTAAGCTACAAGAATTAGATCAGAGAAGCTGAAAGCAGGAGCCCAGAAATCAGCTCTTGCAATTCCAGTGTTTCCGAGCCTAGAGGGCCCAGAGAAGGGGCGCGAGATGGCCCAGGTCGCACAGCCAGGCTGGTAGACGGTCTGGCTGCTTTCCAGGTCAGGAAGGGGCCAATGCTGCTGGGAGGGTCCACTCCGGGGGAGGATGGAAGGGAGGTGGAGGCCACGAAGGGAGAGCCTGTCTAGGTCAGGGGCTGCACAGGGCCAGGCCCGGCTGGCTGAGGGTCTGATACCGCTGTGCCATCCCTCCAGCCTCACCAGCCTGCCAGGCTGACCTTGGCCTACTTTTATGAGGTTCTTCTAGCCCCGGCCCTTGCACAGACTGCCCCTCTGCACCTTCCATCTGCCCCAAGGTCACCTCCCACTGTATCTACGGGGCCAACACCCCCACAGGGTCAGCTCTCCTCCACTAGCTCCAGGCAGAGCACTGCAGGCCACAGACAGACCAGGAGGCAGGAAAGCTGCTCCGCCTGGGCCTTTTCTTTCTGAGCCTGAGCTTAGAGCCGCAGCCCTTCCCGTCTCCCCAGTGTTTTCAGCTGTTTGGGCCCAGCACGACCCCTGGGCAGGGCTCAGGACCATCTGAGCTTCCCAGTTGCCCTGTGTGCTTGCCCTCTTCCCTTCTGCCAGTCTTGTCCCCACCATTCTCCACCCTGGGCTGAAGCTCCAGGACTCCGAGCTTCTCGCAGCTCCCACAAAGCCATTTCCTCAGGGCCTCTGCACACCATCTTCCTCTGCCATCCTGGTGCCCCTGGGATGGCACCCGTTACACTGTACCCCATCTGCACACGACTTGTCTGCCTCCCCAAACTGCCCTATGCCCCTGCAGGGCAGGGGCGGTGTCCAGCTCCTTTCTCTATCCCAGGGTCCGAGGTGGCACCAGGGATTGAGTAGCTGTGTTGCATGAACCAACAAAGGTGAGTGCAGGAGGAATTCCTTCAAGAATAGAAAAAGGCTCAGAGAGTGGTGGCAGCTCCCAAGGGGAATGAGCTTTCCACATCACAGCTGCCAGCATTCAGGTCTGTGGCAGCGGGGCCGGCCCCTTCACCCTGGCGCAGGCATGGCTCTTCTCTCCTCCCCTTCCTGATAGCTGGGTACTGGCCGGTGCCCACACTCCTGCTGCCTGGGCTACAGCCCTAGCACCTTCTGCTGCAGCCCAGCCCTTCTCCAGCTCCTGAGACTCGGCCTGAGCCCCCACTGCCCGTGTAAGCCATGAGGGCCTGAGCAGGCCACAATGCCTCGCTGGTCTGCATGGCCCGTGTCTAGAAAAGACAATGTGCCAGAGCCTCTGGGCCACTGTGAGGAGCAAACAAGACCCCACCAGGCAGAGCAGCTCTCTGAATCCTTTAATGCTCTGTGCCCTGAGGACTGACAATCTCAGGCAATTGACATCTGGGCTTCACCCATGATGTGTCCAGACCCCTGCCAGGCATGGAGGGGCTACAACAACTTGAGGTTCCTGTCCGAGCTGGTCTAGTGTGGCCAACAGATACAAGGCAGAATGAAGTATGTGTCATTCAGAGGTTCCAGCAAGAGGAAAGCAGGAAGCCTCCACACAGGCCTGGCCACAGAGGCAGGAGAGAAAGGCCATTCCAGGCAAAGGGAACAGTTCACACAAAGGCTCAGAGGCACGAAAGACATCTTTATTACCACATCAGGGCACCCCCTAAAATGAGCACAGTGTTAACCTGGGCCCCGCTTTGGGAAGCCCTGCTGGGATACAGAGTCTGGAGGCTTGGGATTTGCAGGCTCTGGACAAATTCCTTGATGTTCCCTTCTACAAAATGGCTTAGCTGGCCATCATGTCCAGGGAAGGCTCACTGGTATCAGCCCTCCTCCTCCTGTGGCCAGGGCAGCGGTGAGTCAGTCCCAGCCTGCACAGCAAGGCCTTTGCGGACGAAGAGTGGAGGTTCTGAGTTGGGTCAGAATGAGGGGCCTGGGAGAGCTCACCAGGGAGCTCCAGGAACCCAGTCTTCTGGCAGGTCAGTCAGATCTGAGTGTGTGTCCCAACTGTACCATTTAGCTGCTGTGTGTCCTTGGGTAAAGTGCAAACCCCTCTGAGCTGCTATCAATCAGCAAGCCTCCTCTGAGCCCTACTGGGTTCCAGCCTCTAAGGTGACAAATGAAAGAAAGAAAGTGGTATCTGTTCCTGAGAAGCTCAGTCTGTCCTCACCTGGGACATGGTTGGTACCCCTCTTCCAGGAGGTTGTGTGGCCTAGTCTGCTGTTCTCTGGACCTGCTGGAGGTGGCAAGGACAGCCTAGCTGTATATAGGATGGAATAAGGCCTCATTTTCCAGCGGGCCATGCTGCCCTGGCTGCAGGAGGAGGAGGGTTGATACCAGTGAGCCTTCCCTGGACGTGATGACCACCTAAGTCAGCTTGTAGATGGAAACACCAAGGAATTTGTCTTTGAGGGAGAAGCCAAGGCCAGGCTCCAGAGCTGTGTGGAGGGGCAAGTCGATTACCTCTCTGAGCCTCTAAGAGATGGGGTCATGGAGCCAGCATCAGCCCCAGAGGTATGATAAGAACCAAGGACACATTGAAGCCCAAGTCCAGTAGCAAGAGGGCCTCAAAGTCAGCATGGGCCTCTAAGCCAGCATACAAAGGGCCAAGAACAGGCAGAGCCATTTGAAGAGAACATTACTTACACTACTAAGTAACAAGTCTGATCACAAAGCTCACTGGGCACTGTCTCACAGACCAGAGGAACAAAATAGAAAGTTCAGAAATAAGCCATAAGTATAACGACACCTGATATATGACAAAAGAGACACCACAATGCACTAGGGAAGGGACTGATCTTTTCAATAAATGGTGCTGGGTCAATTGGCTATCCATAAGGAAAAACAGTTGTCTTACCCCTACCTCAAACCGTATACAAAACTAATTCCAGATAGAGTTCAAATCTGAGAGGTAAAACAATAAAGCTTTTAGAAAAGAACATAAGAAAGAGAGTATATCCAAATGGCCAAAAAATGGAAGAAAAACTGCTCAACGTCACTAATTATTAAGGAAATGCAAATTAAAACCACAATGAGATACTGCTATACCCCCACTAGAATGACTAAAGTGAAATACACACACAGACACATACACACACACACACACACACACAATCCCAAGTGGAGCACTTATGCATTGGTGGTAGGAGAATAAATTGGTATAATCACTTTGCAAAACCATTTGACTGTATCTACTAAGGCTGAAGAAATAATATAATCATGTGTTCATATAATCTAGTAATTCCACTGCTAAGAATATGTCCAATAGAAATGCAAGCATATATTCACCAAAAATCATGTACAAGAATGTTTATCGCAGTAGTATTTGTTAGAGCTGAAAATCAGAAACAAGCTAAATGTTCATCAACAAATGAATGGATCAATATGTTTTGGATATTCATATAATGGAATACTAAAGAATAATGAAAACGAACAAAGTGTTGTTGCACACAACCTTATGGATGGATCTTAAAAGCATATTAAGCAAGAGAAGTAATATTACATGATTCTATTTAAATATAATTGAAAAGCAGGGCTAGCATTACCCCATTACCAAAGCCAGATAAAGACACTACAAGAAAAGAAAACTACAAGCCAATATCCTTTATGAACATAGATGCAAAACCTTCAACAAAATACTAGCAAGCAAGCTGGGTATGATGGTGCATGCCTGTAGTCCCAGCTACTCAGGAGCCTCAGGCGGATAGCAAGACCCAATTTCTGGAAAAAAAAAAAAAGGCAAATAATTTAAAAGCATATTAAAAGAATCATTCACCATGATCAAGTAATATTTATCCAAAGAATGCAAGGATGGTTCAACATATGCAAATCAGTAAACATGATACATGATATTAACAGAACGAAGGGCAAAAAAATGATCATCTCATTGAATTTTAAAAAACACGTTTTACAAGATTCAACATCCTTTCATGATAAAAACTCTCAACAAAATAGGTATATAAGGAATACACAGAAATCAGTAGCATTTTTATGCATTAACAACACACTATTCAAAAAAGAGTCAAGAAAACAATCCCACTTATAATAGTTACTAGGAAAAAAGAAATGCTTAGGAATAAATATAACCAAGAAGGTAAAAGACCTGTACGCTGAAAACTATGAAACACTGATGAAAGAAACCGAATATACAAATGAATGGAAAGATTCTGTATACATGGATAAGAAGAATTAGTATTGTTAAAATGTCCATTCCACCCAAAACAATCTACAGATTCAATCCAATCCCCTATCAAAATTCCAATGACATTTTTTGTAGAAATAAAAAACAATCCTTAAAATTCATACAGAACCACAAAAGACTGTGAATAGTCAAAGCAATCTTAAACAAAAATAAAGCTGAAGGCATCACACTACCTGACTTCAAAATATACTACAAAGCTATAGTAACCAAAACAGCATGGTACTGGCTCAAAAAATGGACACATAGACCAACGAAACAGAACAAAAAGCCCAGAAATGAATCCATACATTTAATATGTCAATTAATTTTCAACAAAAGTGCCAAGAACACACAAAGGGAAAAGGATAGTCTCTCCAATAATTGGTGTTGGGAAAACCAGGTATCCACCTGCAGAAGAATAAAAGTTTTCCTATCTCTCATCATATGCAAAAATTGACTCAAATGGACTAAACACTTAAATATAAGACCTGAAATTATGAAACTACTGAAGAAAACATGGGAAAAGCTGTTATGACATTGATCTGGACAACGATTTTTTAGATATGATCCCAAAAGCACAGACAACAAAAGCAAAAACAGACAAAAGGGGATTACATAAAGCTAAAAAGTTTCTGCACAACAAAGAAAACAATCAGCAGAATGAAGAGACAACCTATAGAATGGGAAAAAATGTTTGCAAACTAGGCATCGGACAAGAGTTAATACCCAGAATATAGAAGAAACTCAAGCAAATCAATAGCAAAAAAAAAAAAAAAAAACCCTAATGATCTGATTTTAAAATGGGCAAATGATCTGAATAGACATTTCTCTAAAGAAGACATACAATAGGTCAATAGGCATACAAAAAATGCTCATCACTAATCATTAGGGAAATGAAAATCAAAACCACAATTAGATACCACCTCCCACCTTTTGGCTTTTATAAAAAAGACAAAAGAGGCTGGACATGTTTGCTCATGCCTGTAATCCCAGCACTTTGGGAGGCTGAGGTGGGTCGATCACCTGAGGTCAGGAGTTTGAGACCAGCTTGGCCAACATGGTGAAACCCCATCTCTACTAAAAATACAAAAATTAGCTGGACGTGGTAGCACACACCTGTAATCCCAGCTACTCGGGAGGCTGAGGCAGTCGAATCGCTTGGACCTGGGGGTGGAAGGGGGAGCGAGGTTGCAGATAGTTAAGATCACACCACCTCACTCCAGCCTGGGTGACAGAGCAAAACTCTCTTAAAAAAAAAAAAAAAAGCATGATATCTTATTAAAAAAAAAGATACATCTTTTATAAAAAAGAAAAAAAGAGACAAAAGTGCGATACCTTATTAGAAAAAACAAAAGATTCATTTTTTATAAAAAGAACTTTTAAAATCTTTTTACAAAAGATACGTTTTTAATAAAAAATACAAAAGATAAGTGTGAGTGAGGATATGGCAAAAAGGAAACCCTTGTACACTATTGGTGGGAATGTAAATTAGTACAGTCATTATGGAAAACAGTATAGAGGTTTCTCAAAAAATTAAAAATAAAAATACCTATGATCCAGCAATCCCACTACTGGGTACAAATCCAAAGGAAGTGTAGTTGGTATGTTGAAGACATATCTGCACTCCCATGGTCACTCAGGACTATTCACAGTAGCCAAGATATGGAATCAACCTAAGAGTCTATCAATGGATGAATGGGTAAAGAAAATGTGGTTATATACATACAATGTAATACAATTCAGCCATAAAAAGAAGGAAATCTCATCACTAGTAACAACATGGATGAATCTGGAAGACAATATGCTAAGTGAAATAAGCCATGATCTTACTCATGTGTGGAATTTTTAAAAAGTTGAACTCATAAAAACAGAAAGTAGAATGATGGTTAACAGGGACTGAGGGGTGAGGGTGGGGAGAGAGGTTGCAGAGATGTTGGTCAAAGGACACAAAATTTCAGTTAGATAAGAGGAATTAGTTCAAGCATCTGTAAGTTCAAGAAATCTATTGCAATATCGTAACAATAGTTAATAACAATAGATTATACTCTTGAAGACTGCTAGAAGTAGACCTTTTTTTTTTTTTTTTGGAGTCTCACTCTGTTGCCCAGGCTGGAGTGCAGCAGCATGATCTCGGCTCACTGCAACCTCCATCTTATGGATTCAGGCAATTCTCCTGCCTTGGCCTTCCGAGTAGCTGGGATTACAGGCGCCTGCCACCACGCTAGGCTAATTTTTGTATTTAGTACAGATGGGGTTTCACCATGTTGGCCAGGCTGGGGTCAAGCTCCTGACCTCCAGCGATCCACCTGCCTCAGCCTCCCAAAGTGCTGAGACTACAGGCGTGAGCTACCACACCTGGCCAAGTAGATCTGGAGTGTTCTCAGGACAAAAAAGTATATGAGGTAATCAGTGTGTTAATTAACTTGATTTAGCCATTCCACAATGCATACACCTTTCAAAATATTTTGTTGTACATGATAAACATTTACAATTTTTATCTATTAAAAATCAATTTCTTTTTTAAGTAAAGCAAAGCCAGCATAACTCATCTACAATGCACAGAAAGCAGGACTTGGCTATCTTGCGGGCAGTGACTGGAAGAGGTGTGAGAGAGCTTCTGGTGTTCTGGTGAAATTTCTTGATCTGGGTGGTGGTTCCATGGGTGTGGTCCCTGTGAAAATCCACTGAGCTCTACACTCATGACCTATGCACCTGTCTGTAGATCAGTTACATATGCTTCAATGAAAAGGTAAACAAAAAAGCCAGCTCGGTGGCCCCAGGAGGGAGGGATGGCTGAATGTGGTGACACAGGTCCCAGCAGATCCAGGTCCTTCACTCTGTAGCCCTGTCCAGCTGGACACTACATAACCAGGTGGGAGGACCTGGGGGAAGGGAGACAGAGTGGGAAAGTGCCCCAGGCTGGGTCTGAGCACTAGCCTTTGTCACACGCAGGCTGTGTGACCTTCTGCGAGCCTCCTCTGATCCTCAGCCTCCTCCTCTAGCTCTCAGGATGCTTGAGTGTCTCAACACTCGGAGCATTCCACAAGAAGGTCCTACAGGTGTATGGCACCCTGACACCCCAACTGGGCACACACTTGCAAGGTTTCCTCTGCACCTGAGAAGGGGAGACGCCAGCCAGAGACCATCCCTGGGGGATGTTTTCAGCCCTGAAGGGGGCAGCATGGTCCTCAGAAAAAAGGGGAGGGAAGGGGTGTGGGGCAGGGATCATGGATGAGGGTGCAGAGGACCCCGCCAGAGGCCGCAGGATACAAGGTGCAGGAGTCTGGTTTCATCCTAAGGTGAGGGGGAGTGTGAAAGGGTGCTGAACAGGGGAAGGATTTGGTCACAGCTGTCTTGGGGAGCCCCATCTGGCTGCCACATGAGAAACAGACTAGAAAAGGACAAGACTAGACCAGAAACACCATAAGAACAGCCACAGGACTTGGACTGGCATTCACATGGTAGGCTCACGTGTGGATGCAGAGGATCTGGGTTCCAGAGCCAAGTGAGAGAGAGGCTCAACTCTTCCCGGTAGCCAACCAGCAGTGGGGGTAAAGGGAGAACACAGAAATGGCTGATGGGGGTCCTTCTCCTGTGATCCACTGTCTCGTACCCCACAGTGGTGCCCAGCACAAAGCACAGGCCTGGCAGAGTGAGTATCACTCTGACCAGTGCTGGTCAAAGGAGCCAGTAACGCCCTCACCCATTCCCTGCCAATCAAAGCCCCCTTCTCCCACCTCCCTTCCTCAACCTCTTCTCCCCTCTCAAGGGAAGACACCTCCCACTGCTGCCCTTTGCCATATGAACAGGGAAGGGCTGAACAGCTAGGGCTTCATCATTCAGGGGACACAGTCAATTCCAACTGGCACGTCTTTGCTGATGCCCATTCTGGGCTG
This sequence comes from Cacajao melanocephalus, assembly GCA_963573385.1. NCBI lineage: Eukaryota > Metazoa > Chordata > Mammalia > Primates > Pitheciidae > Cacajao > Cacajao melanocephalus. Next base: position 32,723 of record CAUYLG010039432.1, on the reverse strand, counting down.
GACCTGAGCTGGCTGATGAGGAGGGGGCTGGGGGAATGGTGGTGGCCCTCCGAGATGGAGCCTGAGCAGGGCCTGAAGGATAGATGCAGGGACAGGGAAAAGGTGGGAGGGAACTGGGTGGGCAGAGCCTGGGGGAAAGCTGGCAGGACCAGCTCTGCGGGGCTGGGGATGCCAGGAAGGGGGGCATTGGCACGTACTGGGGCACAGGGGAGCCAGGGGCAAGACTAAGGGTCAGATGCTGAATTACAGTGACCCCGGACTGAAGCGCCCTGGCTTGAGCCACAGCAGGGAAAGCCAGAAGCCAGAGGGGCCTGGAAAGGGCAGAAATTTCATTTGGTGGCTGCCTGGTTATTTGTGTTTTTGATTTTGTTAATGTATTTATCCCTTTCTATCCCACACCCCATCCTCCATCTGCTCCTAAGTCACCATCTAATAAGATGCTTAGAGTGTGTCTCTTTGTCCTTTCGTGGATGTACTGTGACCTCCCAGGCCCCTGTCTCTCTGACGCATCATGTGCTGAGGAATGGATGGCGGGATGGGGAGGGAGAATGTGCTGTGGAGGGAGGGCCAGGCTCAGGGCCACCTCAGGCTCCCCGCCTCTGGGCCACCGAGAGCTCCGGGCTCCTGGGTGCTGGCGCCAGAGCCAAGGCAGCCAGGCGCAGTGAGTCATTCCAGCCACCACCAGGCGAGCTGGCACCAGGGCTAGGAAATCCTGTCTTTCTTCTCCCCTCCCCTCCCCTTCCCTTACGTTTCTGTGTCCAATCCATTCTCCGCCCGGCTGCTGAGTGATCTTTCTAACGTAAATCCCACCAGGCCTCTCCCCTGCTGGGAGACACAGAGGGCCTGACGGGCAGGGTCAGGCGTGTATGGGGCATGGGGTCTCTGGCTGGTCCTGGGGGAATGGTGGTCCTGCTGCTGTGATGTCCCCCCCACGGTGCATGTGAGGGCTGTGCTGGCTGCAGGCCTGGCTCTGTGTGACCCTGATTGAGTCAGAGGCCTGACCCTGCAGCTGTTCCTCATCTGGGAATCGGGTCCCGCCCAGGGTGCTATGAGCAGGAGGGAGCATAGCCAGCAGAAGCCGCTGTTGTAAGCAGCACCTGCAAGCAGGCGGCCAAGGGAGAGGAGCATCTTAAAGGATGTTCCCGCTCAGGGGTTCCTGCAGGCCTTAGGCAAGACAGGAAGAAGCCGAGGACCTGGCCATACTTGGAGGTGGAGACTTTGCCAGGCAGAGGGCAGGCCCAGGCCCAGCTTCGGGTGAGCAGTCCACCACGGTTTTGACACTGAAACAACCACATTCGGGAAACCCACAGTCCCAGGCAACCTAGTGCGGTGGCTGCCCTACCTTGGGGCTCCCAGCCCAGCACAGCACCAGGTCCTGCAGAGAAAGTACTGAGAGCCGGCAGATGTAGCTGGGCGTCCCCGTGCAGGACACTTTCTCTCATGGGTTGGAGTGGGGGCTGTGTACTCGTTCACTCCCCACAGGGGAGACATCCTAACAAAATGGAACTTGATCACCCTACTGAAACCACCTCTGCCTCGCTGTGCTGCAGGAGCCCAGTTAAGCCCTGTCCTCTCTGGCCACAGGCTCTTGCCATTGAGTGATGGGGAGGGGAACACAACACACCCTTTTTCAATCTGGCAGGTTTATCACCAGGACAGCCCTTTTCTCCCTTTCTTGCACAGACAGGCCCTAGACTCGAGTCCCTAGACCCGTCTCCAAGACTCAAGGTCTGGAGACTGCTGAGACAGTGCCCATTTCTCAGGCCATTCCTGAAAACGTGTGGGGTGTGCCATTCCTCAGCGCAAGCTCCTGCACAACCTCAGAAATGAGCTGTGCTGTTCTCATTACACAGAGGGGAGGCAGAGGCTCTGAGGGGAGAGAGGACGTTCAGGGCAGAGGCTCCAACCTGTCCCATGTCAAAGTCCTGCTCTGCCTGGCTCGCCACCCCTCCCTGGAGCAGTGACCCACTCTCCAGCCCTGGGTGTTCTGCTCAGGTGTGTCCCCCGTTCCAACTTCACTCATACACCTTCCCTGTGCCTGACCAAGGGGCAGTGAGGAGTCAGATGAGGCGCTCTGCCCTAGAGGTCGGCCTGGTGATGGCGACAAGGCAGCGAGGTCTGCTCTCAAGGGGAGTGACTCGTTCACACCGGGCAGGGACGGCTGCATGGAGGAAGGAGCATCTAAGTGGAATCTCAAAGGTAGAGAGTGATTTCAAGAGATGGAGGAGGTGGAAGGTTTGGGGAGGAAAGAATATTCTGGGAGGAGGAAATCATTTAGACAACTCTGGAGGACTGGGTGCAGGGGAGAGGGAAGAGGAAGTAGAGAAATATTGCCACAGATGGGTTGTGGCCAGCCCTGAAAGCCAGGCTAAGAACTCAGGCATGAGATGGGGGGCAATGATTTATGAGAAAGTCAAAGGGAAAGGAGGCCCAGGACGCAGGCAGGGAGGCCAGGCTGTAGATGGGCCCCTGAGAAAGCAGCAGGGCCCAGTATGGCATGGCATTGGCCATGGGGATGAAACAGAGACCCACACAGAGGCAGGTCTGCAGTAGGCAGGCAGGGGCTCTGGATTTTGCTAGGGTTCTTCCCGAGGCGCCAGGGGGCTCACTGCCTCATGCGATGGCAGACCACATCTCACAGCCTCATGTGATGGCAGACCACAACTCCCCCTCGTGTGACGGCAGACCACGTCTCACCGCCTCGCGCGATGGCAGACCACGTCTCACCCCATCGTGTGATGGCAGACCACGTCTCCGGGCAAGCAGTGTGCTGGCAGCATTTCCAGGCCCCCTGCACTACTCTAAGCCACTTCCTATTCCTGACCACGGCAGCCTTGAATGCCAGCAACTGCTCCCCATGCCCAGGCAGAGGGCAAATCAGAGCCTCAAGATGTCAGGCTGGGCAACATCCTGTCCACATACCCATCCTCAGATGGGGAGACTGAGGCCAGCAAGGGGCAAAGCAGTTAACCACTTTGTGCTTCAGAATTCTCATCAGTAAAATAAAGTTATTTCCTGTTCTACTGGCCCAACCTGCTCACCTTACCCCACATACCAGGCAGGACTTGGCCGTAACAGGCCTTAATATTCTCATCTGAAAGCGGGACCCGCCAGCTGCATCCAAAAGTGGGACCTCCCATCACCCCTTGTAGGGTGATAATGAGCATCTAATGATCCTGCAAAGCCCTGGGCTTATTGTGTGAATGTCTGAAATGAGCTGCACTCCACCCTGAAAGGTCCAACATGCTGTCAAATGCAGGCAGGATCTAGACACCGGGGCCACCCATCCCTACCAGAGATGCCCTTCTTCCAAACATCCCTGAGCTCTGGGTACCAGGGGCTCAGGCTAGGGCACCGGGGCCAGGGCTACAGCAGTGCCCGGTCCCCAAGGCTCCCTGCTGGTGGGGAGACAGACATTTAGAGTGACCTCCTGGGGTAACAGGACTGTGACTGGGGAAGCCAGCCTCGGTGGGCACTGGGGTGGGGGCGGGGGCTGGGAATGCTGCCTGCAGTGACGCTGCAATCGGCTCCTGGGGTGGGCTGAATGACAGCCCCCAAAGATACTCCCAACCGAATCCCTAGAACCTGTGAATGACACCTGGTATGGCACAAGGGACTTTGCAGATGTGATTAAGGATTGTGAGATGGGGAGACAATCTTGGCTTATCTGGGTGGACCCTGAACGTAATCACAAGTTTCCCTATAAGTGGGAGGTGGAGGGGATCTGTCTGCAGAGGAGGTAAGGGCAATGAGATCGTGGAAGCAGAGCCTGGGGCGACGTGGCTGTAAGGAATTCCAGCAGCCACCCGAGGCTGGAAGAGATGGGGAATGGAACCTCCCCTGGATCCCACAGAAGGAGCCAGCCTGGATTTTAGCCCCATTAGACTCACAGGGGACTTCTCACATCCGAAACTGTAAGAGCATAAATCTGTGTTGCTTTCAGCCACCAAGTGTGGTAATTTGTCACAACAGTGATAGGAAAGGAGTATGCTCTTGAATTATGCTGTTCCTGAAGAATAGTCATGGGAGCCGGGGGAGGGGGCCATGGGGCCCCACCTGCCTCTCCTGCCCGGAGAAGCCTGTGAGGGAAATGAAGTTCTTACACCTTGAGTTGATCCATTGTACATCAAAGTCACCCCACATCAGTTTCTTAGTTACTGCTGTGAGTAACAAATCACTTGGGTCCCACCTCACTCTGACTGGCAGAAGTTACACAGCAGCAGGGAGCACTGGCTGAGCAAGGGCTGGCTGAGCGGGGCAGGTAGGTCAAGCCAGTGGGCTCCCAGCCTTCTGTTCACTACCCCCAGGGCACACCCTGGTGGTGAAGGGCAGCTGGGAACCAGTAGATGGGCTTTGGTATGCTCCGGCCACCAGCGCCTTCTCCCACATGCCCACTGTGGCAGAAAACTATCCCTGGGAAAGCTCGGGTCCCTGGAAGCACACATGGAAACAACCAGAATGCGCAGCAGTAACCGAGGCCCTCGTGGGTGAGCACACATCATCCACAACTTCCCTGTCCAAGCCTGAGGCTGGCTTCCTAAGACATCCAGATTCAAACAGCAAAGGGACCTGGCCCATTTGCCTCTGGTGAGCAGGGAAAGGCAAGGCCTGAGGCCACAGTTTAGTGAGCAGCTCTGCCTGCAGTGAAGCAAGGCAATCCCAGGTCATCTCCACCAGCCCAGAAGAAGGGCTCAGAGGTAGGCAGCAGGAAGGCCAAGCCTCAGGACCATGGTGGGCCCAGGAAAGTTTTGAACAGGGACCAGGGATGGAGAGGCAGAAGAGGTCTCAGAGGGCACTCGAGGGGTGCCTGGGAGGGGCTCTGAAGGCACTCAAAACACTTGAATAGATGGGGACAGAGACAGGGCAGGTGAGAAGCCCAGCTGCAGAGAGATTGCTGCCAGCTGTCCAGGAGGCTGCCAGGGAGGGGTGGCAGGTGTTGCAGAGCCCAGGGCTCACTGCTGGGCTTTCTGTTCAAACTGGGGTGCTCCCGGGTGCTCAGCCCTTGCCTCTCCTCAGGAGCTAGAAGCTTTTGGGGAGGCCAAGGGACTTGGTCAGGCAGGTAGAGACCCCTCCCATAAGCAGTCCTTCTTACCCGCTAAAGCTAAGAGAGGCTTCTGCTTCAATAGGAGAGGCCTGTTTCTTTCCACCATTCTCCCAACGTCAGCCCCTTGTCCCCAGGGAAGGAGCTAAGTGATGCTGACCACCAACCGCTGTTAGTAATAATGGCTACCCGACACACCACGTACTTAGAAAGATGCGCTCAGTGACACGATCTAAGTTCATCTTCATCATTCCCCAAGTCCTTGTGAACAGGCAGCACGTATCCCCATTCCACACATGAGAAAACTGAGACAGAAAAGGAAAGTTCTCCGCCTCAAGGTCATAGGCAGGTAGGAAAGTACAGAGATGGTCTCAGCCAGAAGAAAGATCAGACACATGATTTAGGCCCTGTAGGTAGTAGAGGGTACCCGCTGAGGATGGGGGGGGGGCCCTCCTGTTTGGAGACCAGGACTCCAGGGCTGACCTGAGAGCCTGCCAAGAAAGCAGGTGCAGAAGCAGCCAGAGACAGCGCCGGCCTGGGAGCAGTGTCCCAGATGTCACCCCCAAAAGCCCACAGGCATCTCACAACCACCCTGTCCAACAGTCAACTTGTCAGTTTACTCCCAACCTGCTCCACCTCAATGGTGGTCCCATCTCACAAAGGCAGCCCCACCCACCTTTCCCCAGCACTGGGGCCCTGTGCAGCCCCTGGGCACCTCCTGCCCATGGCACCCTTGCTCTGGGAACTTTTACCAAGGTCCCTCCTCCCCGCCAAGCCCAGCCCTGTGTGGGGAGCAGAGGAAAGCAGAAGGGAGCGCCCTCTCCTTGCTGTGGCCTCCTCCTTACAGCCCTCAACGGCAGCCCACCCACTACTGCAGCCAAAAGTGACCCTTCTTGGACACAGATCTGACCTACTTAATCCGCAATCCACCCCGCCAGCATGCATTTTCACACCGCCAGGCCTTTACTCACACTGTTTCTGGGCCCGCAATGCCCTGCCTTTTCTTTTCCGCTTGGTGGACTTCTTTGAGACCTAGCACCAACGAATCTGCAAGTGAACTCATCCCCAGCTCCCAGGCACCCATCAGTCCCTGCCTTGTGCTCCCATCACTGGGTGCAACTCTGGGTGGCGCCTTATCTGTGGACGCATTGCCTATCTTGTCAGAAGAGAGGCTCCTGGTGGCAAAGATCCCACCTGAGCACCTCTGTGTGCTGGCAACCAGCCTGGCCTGGCCTGCAGCAGCAGTGGGGTCCACCATACCCTGCCCAGGAGGCAAAGGCAGCCAAGCTACCCCAACCCTAGACCCTAGAGACAGGAGCAAGGAGCAGTCCAAGGACCCTGGGAGGTGTCAGTTCTCGCAGAACACAGTGGTTCCTCCAGCAGGCCTCAGACTCATCCACTTGGCAGAGCCTCACCCTCTCTTCCAAGAAATCTGCCCAGATCTCTCTCTCCCCTGAGTCCTGGGATAGTCACCCTCAGTACTTTTCTCTCCAAACCACAGGTGTACGAAAGAGACTCTGGGTTGAGAGCCAGGTGGACCCGAGGGGTTCAAATTCTGGCTCAGCAGCCCTGAGTGGGCAGCTGACTTCACCTCTCTGTGCCCCACTGGGCTCATCTGTATAGAACTTGGGGCTGAATCCCACCATATGAAATGACTCAGAGAGAGAACGTGGCACCTGTTAATGATCTTTGGTCCTACCTCACCTCTGGTCCCCTAGGCCAGTCTTTCGAGAGAGACCCCCAACCCAGAGGAACAGAGGTGGGAACTCTGAGGTCTGAGAAACCAAAGATCCATTCCCTCCCAGACTACCCTCCCACACTCCCGCAACACACACACACACACACACACACACACACACACACACACACACACACACACAAACGTGTGTGCACCCTGCAGTCAAGGAGAAAAGCCCCCATTCAACCTGAGAAGTGCCAAGAAGCGGATAGGCTGGGACAGCAGGAGCCTCGGCCCTGCCCCTTCCCCAAGTCTGGGTTGGGGAGCACCCAGAAGGGGTTGGTGGATTTCAGGGATGAAACAGGAGTAAAGAAGGGAACAGAAGAGGGGAATTGTAAGGAAGATGAGAGGAAGGGACAGTCTAGCCCCGGGTGCTAGGCGCGCCCAGCGCGTCCACACTAGGAAAACGACTCGGAAACACCCAGAGGGAGGTGGAAAAAAAGCTCCTCGCCGGGGGTGGGGGTGGGGACTGCTCTCCGGGGGTGGGGGTGGGGAAGAGTCCAGGGGGGCCAGGCTGATCCTCCAGGCCCCCGCCCCCCAGCCTGCGCGCACTTCCTTTTCCCCCGGGCCCGCGGGAGATGCAGCCTCGTTATCGATTCGTGGTCCCGGAGCACACACTGGCCGGCGCTGCACCCGCACACGCCCCCCTGAAACACACACACACACACACACACACACACACACACACACACAAGCACACGAGCGATCGCACACGCCTCCCTCCGCCCACCTCCTACCGGCCGCGCCGCCGTGGGTCCAGCCGGGCTCCCGGGATACGGGCACGACGCGGGCGCTGGAGCGGAGGCTGCAGCCGCCCGGTGCAGCGGCCTCAAGCTCTGGCCGAAGATCCAGCTGGGGCTGGCCTGGGGCGAGGGCTGGCGCTGGCATTCCCCAGGTTCGGCCAGCCCGGCCCCGCCCCGCCCGCCCCGCCCCGCCCCGCCCCGCCCGCGGGCTCCGCCCATTGAGAGCTGGAGGCGTGGTCTAGCGCGGGGCAGGGGGTGGGTGCGCACATGCGCACTGGTGCCGCGGGCGGCCACGCCGAGGGGCGGTGGGTTCCAGCCCGGAGGTTGAAGTGGAGCTTAGGGTCCCTAGCGGCACCCGCCGCCCCTCCCGGCTCAGTCGGGCCCTCACTCTCCCTCCTTCCCAGCCTATGAGTCCGCGGTTGGGGCGCATCCCCGTGGGCAGCCTCCCGAGGGCCGGCTGCACCGCGAGGGATCGGGCCGGGGCGGAGGTGCAGCCCCCGGAGGGCAGGCCGGGGACGCCGCTGACTTGGGGCCCACGTCTGTTACTGAGGGCCCGCAAGGGCCGGGGTGGCTGCCAGGACAAGGACTTGGTGCGGGGCACGCCTCGCTTTCCATGCTCCATCTTCATAGCCACCCCAAGTTTTCGGATGGAGAAGAGGGAGCCCTAGGCCCCGGTGAGCCGCAGAGGTCTCCTGTCAGGTGGGAAAACTGACCCCGCCCGTGTTGAGCACTTAACCCCGTGCTGCGACGGGCTCCCGGGGTCATGTTTGACTGTCGGTGACTGAAGGTCCTGGCATGGCGCCAAAATTTGGTTTCCTGATCTGTAAAATGGGGACTATAATCTCTACCTACCACGGCCGTTTGGGAACTCCAATAGAGAAGATTTAGGGGTGACCAATTCTTGCCTACGAGCTCAGGGTTTCCACCTTCCCCCGCCCTGAGGCAGCAAGACAGACGCCCATCTGATCTGATGAGCCCATCAGCCCACTTGCCGGTGGAGCGTCTCAGGACCCCTCATCCTCCCCCTCCAGTTTGTTTCCCAGTCTTGGTTCATGATTTCATCAACCTCTTGTGTTACCAAAACAAACTTGGGTCCACCCACCCAGTGCAGCAAAGCCAAACACTGACATCAGGATCTGCACTGGCAGAAAGGGAAGCATTTGTTGCAGGATACCAAACAAGGAGAATAGGTTAGCTAATGGTTAAGACCCAGACTCCCCAATGGTTTACATGTAAGGTTTCAAAAGGTGGAGAGACAGAGGTTATATACAAAGTCATAAATAAATACTCTGGGGCTATACATTGGCTTGGCTCAAAAAGGTGAGATATTTTGAGGCAGGGGACTTACAGGTCGTAGGTGGATTCAGAGATTCTGTGATTTGCAATTAGTCTAGGAAGCAAGACTGTCTAAAATCCTGGGGTCAACAGATAGTAATGTTAAGCATTGGCCTATGGGTGTGACTCTTTACAGAACCTTTGGGAAGAAATTTAAAACAAAGAACAGCCCTCAGTTTCCCCTTATCTGAGGCCTAAGTGACAGCTGTGAAAAATGATTCAGGGACATAGGTCAAGACGTTATCTTTAGTTTCTATAGGGAACCAGACATCTTTGGCTCTAATTTATTTGGGTGGCCCTTTTTTTAAGCTATAGTTACCTTCTTGCTTATCAAGGTGCTCATTTACTTCTCAAAGCTAGCTAGCTGCCTGGAATTCCCCTTGAAGGGACTCACGATTTTCCTTTATTTCCACTAAGAGGAGTCCCTGCCTCACCTCACTCTCAGTCACCCAGACTTCTCTAGCTTCTCCCCAGCCTCCCTGCCTCTGTCACAGGCCGCCCAGATCCTTCTCCCTTAAAAGTAGCCCCAGCTGCCTCAGAAGCCTCCTATCTAACCAAAGAAGACTTTCATATATGCAGATGATGAGACTCCCCACCCATAGAAAAGTGTTCCAAGACTGCACCCTCTGACTCCCCCATATCCCCTAACCTCATTCTACACCCTGTACTGGGAGCAGCAGCTTCACCAGCCCTTCAAGGGTCATTTCAGGGGCTCTACTCTCCCCACCTGAAACCTTGCCCATGCTGATCTGTGGCCATCTGAAGGACTCTTCCACCCTTCCTGTGCCCCAGCATCCCGAAGCTCTCTTGCTCAGTATCCACCCCTCCCTTATGGCCCTTCACTCAGGTAGTATCTCTCAGAGTTGCTAGTGGGGCCGGGGTTTTCCCTGTGAGGCCAGAGCTCCCAGAGGGCAGAGGCCAAGGGTCATTCTCAGGAAGATAGCAGCACTTGGTAGATCTGGGCTGCAGTCCTCGCTCTGCCAGTTACTGGCTGTGTGATCTGGGCAGGTCGTTTATCCTTTCACAGCCTCATTTTCCCTGTCTGTAACGTGAACTTCTGGCTGGAGTGTGTGATGACCAGGTACAGGCAAGTCATGGGGCTCAATAAAGGCCCGGTTGTGTAGGATATTGGGCAGCACTGTCTCTGAGCTGGGCAACTCCCATGTGTTCCAAGGTGGAGCTGAGGGTTGTGTCTAAGAAGGCATGTTTGCTTCAGCCCACAAAACAGTGGGATTCAGAGGATGCTCAGACCTCCTTCTGTATCTCAAAGCGCTGGAGCCACAAGAGGGTGTCGTGCCATAGTTGCAAGCATGGACTCTGCTTGGGCTATATTAGCTGAGTGACCTGGGACAAGTGACCCAACCTTACAGGGCCAGTCTCCTCTCCTATAAAGCCAGCATAGCAACACCCACACTGTGGAGTTGTTGTGGGGTTAAATAGGCCATGTGGAGCCCTCACGGTGGCCCTTTGCTTGGAGTAAGAGCTCAGCATGTGCTAGCTGGTGTTATTGTCATCTGGCTCCAGCCGCTCATTTTGTGAAGACACTGAGTCCCAGAAGCAGAGACACGTACTCATCGCGGGTGAGAAGCCCACCTACCCTAGAAGGTTAGTGCTGGAGGGGTCCAGTCCTTTAACCATCTCCAGTAGCTCTGCCTTCTCTGACAGGTGACGAAAGAGGCCTAGAGAAAGAGTGACCTGCACAGGACAGTGACCTGCTGGCCGGGTGCGGAGAGCATTGGCCCTGTTCTTGCAGGGAGAGAGATCCCCAAGATAAGCCAGGAAGAGCCAGATTTGCCCAACAAGTTTGGGGAAAAGGTGGGACTTTGCTGATGCTCTGGCCCCAGGATCCTGCTGGTCAGTTTTTATAAACTGAGTCATCTAATGGTGCCATCACAGGGCCTGATGTAGGGGTGGACTTCCCATTTCTCATAGCCACCCTCTGCAGCAGCTCTGATCAGTCCATTTTCCAGATGACAGGACTGAGCCTCAGGGAGATGCCCCAGGTCACACAATTAGTAACTGGAATCCAAACCTATGTTGTCTGACTCCACCGTGGCCTTTCCTTCCCCTCTTCCTCTCTCCTCCAGGAAAAGGTCTCCTCCACAGGCTCCTTGACTGGCTGTCTCTCCTCTGCTTGGATTCCACTGTAACTGGGGACTCATCTCCTCACAGCACAGCCCTTTCCCCTCTACTCGGTAGAGCCTTTCATCACCCAGAGCTGATCCACCCCTCTCTTCCTGGTTCTGCCAGACTCTATACCCTCTATCTTATTAGTGCCTAGAGACAGAATCTTCTCTGCCAGGTCAGAAAACCCCATGTTCACTGCTTTTGTGTATAACAGGATTTCCCAGGTGAAACTCACAAAATAATGTACTTTTTTAATCCCAACAGACCTAATTGCCAAGCTATTGTGTGAAAACCCTAAAGGAAGCTGTGGCATGGCGAGTGGCTCAAAGTGGAGGCTCCTAAGGCTTAGTGTCGCAAGGAGGAATATTGAAAGCCACCATGTTAACCAGTTCATTCCGTTCTCATCTGGCCAGCTCAGGAAAGGGGTCAAGATTGCAAGGTGAGAAAGCCAGTCAGACACAGAACTTTCAATGGGGAATAGTTGCTAATGGTGCTCACCTGTGTGATCAAAAATGGGAGCTCACATGGGACTCCATGAAGCAGAACAGGTATCACGGAAATTGGGATATCGAGATAAGATGACCTCCGAGTTGCTTGCAATTCCATCCTTCTCTGAAACACTGCTTGTATTTCATTACTATTCTGGATATTATTAAAAACCAGCCAGACCAAGGGGATTTATGCCCAGAATGCAAGGTTGATTTAATATTAGAAAAAGCCATCCATTAATAGCATTGCATTAGTTTCCTAGGGCTACCATAATGACAAGCTGGGCAGCTTAAACAACAGAGGTGTATTGTCTCACAGTCCTGGAGGCTAGAAGTTCAAGATAAAGGTATCTCTAATTCTGATAAAGGTATCATCAGGATTGGTTCCTTCTATGGGATCCAATTCAACATACAACAAGCATGTACCATATGAATGAAGCTAAGGAGAGAATAATATGCTCATTTATTTCTCTATAAATGCTAAGAAAGCTTTAACAAAATTCAATACCCATTCATGATAAAAGACACTCAGTGAAATAGGAATTAAAGAATACTTTCTCAACATGATAAGTTACAGTCCTATAAGCCAGCATCTTATTTAATCAAGAGACACTGGAAGCATTTCCACTAAGATTAAGAACATAGCAAAGGCCAGGCACGGTGGTTCATGTCTGCAATCCCAACACTTTGGGAGACTGGGATGAGAGGATTGCATGAGGCCAGGAGTTTGAGACCAGCCTGAGTGACAAAACGAGACCTCATCTCTACAAAACAAACAAAAAAAAGCCAGGTGTGGTAGCATTTGTTTGTAGTTCCAGCTACTCAAAAGGCTAAGGTGAGAGGATCCCTTGGGCCCAGGAGTTTGAGGCTGCAGTGAGCCTTAATTATCATGCACTCCAGTCTGGATGACACAGTGAGACCCTGACTCTAAAAATAAAAAGAGAAAGAAAGAAAGAAAGAAGAGGAACATGACAAGGATGCCGTTATCTCTACTACTATTCCATGTTGTACTACAGGTATTAGCCAATGCAATTAGACAAGAGAAATCAATTAGAGGCCTAAGAATGATAAAGAAGAAGAACTATTTCTATTTACAGATGGCATAATATACCTGAAGAATCCCAGAGAATCAATGATAAAACTAATTCAAATAGTAAAGGAGTTCAGTGAAGTAGCAGGATACAAAATTAACATGTAAAATATAATGGCCTTTATGTATAAACCTATATGAAGAATTTGTTTGTTTGTTTGTTTTTGAAACAGAGTCACTGTGTCACCCAGGCTGGAGTGCAGTAGTGCAATCTCAGCTCACTGCAACCTCCACCTCCTGGGTGCGAGCGATTCTTCTGTCTCAGCCTCCCGAGTAGTAGGTGTGCATCACCACACCTGCTAATTTTCTAATTTTTAGCAGAGACAGGGTTTCACCATGTTGGCCAGGCTGGTCTCGAACTCCTGACCTCAGGTGATCTGCCCACCTCGGCCTCACAAAGTGCTGGGATTACAGGCATGAGTCATTTTGCCCGGCCATGAGGAAATTTTTAAAACATTTTTGAAAGACATGAAAGAAGAACAAATGGGAAAAGATCCATTGTTTGCACAGGAAAAGTCAACATTATAATGGTGTTAGTCCTCCCTAAGTTAAATTGAAACTCCATCTAATCCCAATAAAAGAACCAGCAAGGTGGGTGGGTGTGGTGGCTTACGCCTGTAATTCCAGCACTTTGGGAGGCTGAGGTGAGTGGATCACGAAGTCAGGAGTTCAAGACCAGTCTAACCAACATGGTGAAAACCTGTCTCTACTACAAATACAAAAATTAGCTGGGTATGGTGGCACATGCCTGTAATCCCAGCTACTCAGCAGGCTGAGGCAGGAGAATCACTTGAACCCAGGAGGCAGAGGTTGCAGTGAGCCAAGATCACACCACTGCACTCCAGCCTAGGTGACAGAGCAAGACTCTGTCTCAAAAAAAAAAAAAAAGCAGGTATTTTATGAAGATAGACATGTTGATACAAAAGTTCAAATAGAAAAATAAACTTGCAAGAACAGATAGGAAGACAGTAGGAAGACATTGGAAAAGAAAACCATGAGAGAAAGCTAGACTTGACATTAAAAAAAATAAAAGCTTCTGTAATTAAAACTAGGGTGGTTCTGGTACATTAATAGACAAATTGGAACAGACTAGAAAATGTAGCATTAGACCCAAAACATCTCTACCCCACTAATTTGAGATGTTGCCTTTACTACACACTAAACATAGACCTTGCAATAGATGGTGCTGGGACAACTGGGAGACGTTTGGAAAGAGATAAAATTAAATCCTTATGTTACACTGTCATATTTTGTACTGTGTTGCTATAAAGGAATACCTGAGGCTGGGTAATTCATAAAGAAAAAAGATTTATTTAGCTCACAATTCTGATGGTTGGAAAGTTCAAGACTGGGCATCTGGTGAGGGCCTCAAGCTGCTTCCACTCATGGTGGAAGGTGAAGGGGAGCTGGTGTGAGCAGATCTCACATGGCAAGAGGGGAAGCAAAAGAGAGGGGAGAAGGTGCCAGAAGCTTTCCACAGGCAGCTCTCCAGGGAACTAATAGAGTAAGAAGTCATTTACCCCCAGGGAGGGCATCAGTCTACTCACAAGGGACCACCTCCACGAGCCAAACACCTCCCATCAGACCCCACCTCCAACCCTAGGGATCACATTTCAACATGAGCTTCGGAGGGGACAAACATCTAAACCACAGCATACATCCAACAAAAGAATAAATTGAATGGATTAGGGATCTAAATGTAAAAAACAAAGCCACCTGTCTTAGTCAGCTCCGGCTGCTGTAACAAAATACCACAAACCCCCAAATCCAATGGTAAAGTGAGGGGAAATGCACCAAAAGGTAATTAACCAAAAAAGATATTAAAATGGCCCTCAAACTTATGAAAAAAATGTTCAAGGACACTGATCATTAGATCGAGGCAAATCACAGCCACGGTGAGATGCAGTGTTTCACTTTTCAGGCTGATAATAATTATCATAACACTTTTGGTTCCCCAAGTTTTAGGGAAACAGGCACTCACAGCTATTGCTGGTGGGAATACAATTTGGTACAATACTCTCTAGGGGAATTGGCAATACCTAAGAAAATTACATACACATGGACCCTTTAACCTGACGCAATTCCACTTCTTGGAATCTACTCGGAACCAATACCTCCAGCAGCCTGGAAATACACATGCAAAGCCTTTCTCATCGACGTGTTCTTTTTATTTTATTTATTTGTGTATTTATTTATTTATTTATTTTTGAGATGGAATCTTGCTCTGTCACCCAGGCTGAAGTGCAGTGGTGCAATCTCAGCTCACTGCAACCTCTGCCTAGCAGGTTCAAGCAGTTCTCTGCGTCAGCCTCCCCAGTAGCTGGTATTACAGGTGCATGCCACCATGCCCAGCTAATTTTTGTATTTTTAGTAGAGATAGGATTTCACCACCTTGGCCAGGCTGGTCTTGGACTTCTGACGTCGTGATTCACCCACCTCAGCGTCCCAAAGTTCTGGGATTACAGGCGTGAGCCATTGCGCCTGCCTGACATGTTCTTTTTGATTGCAAAATACCGGAAACAATCTATATACCCACAATTGGGAGAGTGGTTGAATAATTGTAGTATATTCAGGCAATGGAGCACTAAACAGCTGTAAAAGAACATTAGGATGAGCACATTGAATTGATACAGCGTGAATCCCAGAACACACAAGGAAGAGAGAAGACAATATAAGAACATACACAGATGTCTGCTCATCTATGCAGAGAAATACAAGAAGGAAAGATCAGAAACGGATGAGATTGGTTACCTACAGGGACAGGTGGAAAGGAATGGAAAGAAGTGGGGAATGGGATAAGATAGCAGGGAAGTGGGGTAGTGATACGTCTCTGACTATATCTTTTTTACCTTTATAATTGATATATCATTTATATGCCATAAAATTCATCCTTTAAAATATAAAATGCAGTCGTTTTTAGTGTATTTACAAAATTATGTGACCATAACCACTATCTAACTTCAGATTATTTTCATCACCCCAATAGAAACCCCATAGCCAGGCATTCCCCATTTCCCCCTCCCCTTACCCCCGGCAACCTCAAATCTCTATCTCAATGGATTTGTCTATTGCAGGTATTTCGGGTACTGAAATTATACAATATGTGGCCTTTTGAGTCTGTCTGGCTTCTTTCTTTTTTCTTTTTTTTGAGATAGGGTCTCAGTCTGTTGCTAAGGTTGGAGTGCAGTTGCATGATGACAGCTCACTGCAGCCTCAAGCTCCTGATCTCAAGCAAACCTCCTACCTCAGCCTCCAGAAAAGCTGGGACTACAGGTGTGTGCCACTGTGTCCCACTAACTTTTAAAATTTTGTAGAGACAGAGTCTTACTATGTTACCCAGGCTGGTCTATGGCTCCTGGCCTCAAGTGATCCTCTTGCCTTGGCCTCCCAAAGTCTGGCTTCTTTCACTTAGCGTAATGTTTGCAAGGTCCATCTATGTTGTAGCATGAATCTGTACTTCATTCCTTTTTAGGGCTGGATAATATTCTGTTGTATGAATATACCACATTTTGATTATTCATTCATCTGTTGATAGACATTTGGGATTTTTCCACTCTTTGGCTACTGTGAGTAATGCTTCAAATATTCATGTGCAAGGTTTTTTTTTTGAGACAAGGTGTCACTCTGTGGCCTAGGCTGGAGTGCAGTGGCACGATCATGGCTCATTGCAGCCTCGACTTCCCAGGCTCAACTGATTCTCCTACCTCAGCCTCCTTAATAGCTGGGACTACAGGCATGCAGAACCATGCCCAGCTAATTTTTATTTTTATTTTTTTGGAGATAGAGTCTCACTGTGTTACCCAGGCTGCATGTGCAAGATTTTGTGTGGACATCTGTCTTCAGCTCTCTCAGGCATATACCTGGGAGTGGACTTGCTGGGTCATAGGGTAACTCCATGTTTAACTTTTTGAGGAACTGCCAGACTGTTTTCCCAAGTGCTGGGAGTGTCCACCTAAATCCTCCTGGCAGGCCCTGCAAGCTCCTGCTGTAGCCCCCTCAACCCTGGGAGTGAGAAAATCCTGCCCAAGGCCACAGCCAGCGAGAGAACTGGAGCCAGGCCGGCACCTGGGGCTGCTGCCTGCATATTGCCAAAGAGGGGCGTCTGGGTCCCCGGGGTTCCTGGATTCTCCAGCATTCCACAGGCCAGCAGTAGCTGGCAGGATTCAGGAACAAGTGTGGGTAGGAGGGGTGCCCACATCCTTCTTGAGCAATCCGAGACCCACAAGCAGCCTCACCTGCCCTCACCCTGACCCTAGGCTGATATGTGTACACATGCCCCGACTTCCCAGCTGATGGGGCTCTGACTCTGATTCTGCTCTGGGTTTCCAGTTCTAAAACTGCCTTCAGCAAAAATTATAACAGTGAGAAAATTATGCCAGTAAAAGACATCTGACCCAACTGACTCCATCTTGCTTCTAACCTCCAAGCTGCCCTTGTTCATTTTGGGGTATAAGAACTAATTTTGGGAGAAAGTTAGTTTATAGTTTAACTTTAAAACAAAGAAAACAACAGCTGTTTCCCAAAACAAACCTCCTTCTTGCCTAGGGACCAGCCAACATGATGTAACCCCGTCTCTACTGAAAATACAAAAAGCAGCCAAGCATGGTAGCACATGCCTGTCGTTCTAGCTCAGGAGGCTGAGGCAGGAGAATCACTTGAAGCCAGAGGCAGAGGTTGCAGTGAGCCAAGATTGTGCCACTGCACTAAGATTGGTGCTTGGATATTTTTCAGCTCCTGCACTCAATTGATAAACTGGCTCATCATGTCTTGTGACCCCCAATCAGGGACTGACTCAGTGCAAAAGGATGGCTTTGATTCACTGTGATTTCATGTCTAACCCAACCAATAAGCATTCCCTACTCCCTGGCCTATCCACCAAATTTTTCTTTAAAAACCCCATTCTCCAAGTTTTCAGGGAGACTGACTTGAGTAATAATAAGACTCTGATCTCCTGTTCAGCTAGCTCTGTGTGAATTAACCTCTTTCTCTATTACAATGCCCCTGTCTTGATAAATTGGCTCTATCTGAACAATCGGCAAAATGAACTTGTTGAGTGGTTACAAATTAGCACTAAGGAGGTGGGGTAGGGGTGGGGGGCATATGACTGGACTGGGTATACAAGGGATCCTGGCTGGGCCTTAAGATATTTAGGCCTGGAGGAGGGATAGATTTGATATCTCCTTGGGCCTGGGGACAGGAGCACATTTGCTAGGAAGCTTTGGTTTTCCCTGAAGGTTTCAAGTACTCTGGCACCTAGAGGGGTGCTAAAGTGTGGGAAGGAGTCCCTGCCCCACCACAGCTGGCCCCTTGGGCTCCCATTTGAACAGGGATTGGGTAGGGGCTGCCAGCAGGAGTCTCAGGCCACCCAGACAGCTGTGCCCCATCCCCGAGAGTTTAGGGGCAGGGAGCTCCCTCTTTCCCATTTCTGTGCAGAGACCAGCATTGCTCAGCAGGGGCAGGGCAGTGTTTCAGAACACCTCAGCCTGGACCCAGCAGTGAGGATGGAAGGGGTAAAGGAAGAGGACACAGGGAGGGGCCTGGCTGACACCTGGCACAGAGCATTTGGGAGATACTCAGGGTCCTTACCTCACCTGCATGCTGGGAAGCTATGGGAGGCGTGGGGTAAGGTCAGAGGCAGTTAGGGTGTGGAGGACTCTCCATACCCCTAGGTGCTTCCACAGTCTCCTCGGACCACTCACTCTCCAGGCACAGGTGCTCAGATCTTCTCCAGGCTCCAGGCCCAGGGTCCCTAGTCTACCAGATCCCTCCACCCCAATCACCCCACTCCAGGGGCCAGAGCCAAACCAGCCTTCCTCTGGGCCCTGACAAGCACACTCCAACCCCACCCCCCACTTTCCAGGGACCAGCCCTGCAGGTCCAAGATCACTTCCTTATCTCCCCTTCTCCTCCCTCCCGCCCCCCAACACACCAAGGCGCCATGCCTTTCCAGGTCCTGCTCCTGTTACCCCTAGACCCCTCCACTCCTTCCTTCCCACAAGAACTGGTGCACTCCTGCACACACCTTCCTACCATCCCCAGGGATCCCCACCCCAGATCCCTCTACCACAGCAGTGCATGAACTTGCTCAAATCCAAATCCAATCCTTGACTCTATTGCTTAAAACTCTCGGCTGGACACAGTGTCTCAAGCCTGTAATCCAAGCACTTTGGGAGGCCGAGGTGGGTGGATCACCTGAGGTCAGAGATTTGAGACCAGCCTGGCCAAGATGGTGAGACCCTGTCTCTACTAAAAATACAAATATCAGCCAAGCATGGTGGTGGGCACCTGTAATTCCAGTTACTTGGGAGGCCGAGGTTGGAATCACTTGAACCCAGGAGGCGGAGGTTGCAGTGAGTGAAGATCACACCATCGTACTCTGCACTCCAGCTTGGGTGACAAGAGTGAGACTCTGTCTCAAAAAAAAAAAACAACCTCTTGAAAGCAGGAGTCAAGAATCAAGGATGACATTTTAAAAACTGATGTCATCCCTGTGTTCTTGGGAGCATCAGAATTAATCTTCTGGAAAGGCTGCTCTTCTGCTGGGAAAATAGGTTAATGGAGCTGCTGTTTGTTATTCACAGACTAGGCTGAGTCTGGGCTGCAGGGAGGAGGGGCCTATATCACAACAGAATTATTCCATAAGTGACTATCCCAGGGTGCAGAGGGGCATCTCTAAAGACACTGCCGTAATGTTGATTTAAGTTGATTTAACGCTAAAAGATTGTAAGTTTTCCCTGCAGTCCTGGGGCAAAGAGAAGCAGGTGGTATTTCCTAATCGTCTCGCTTCCATGGCACACAGCCCAGCTTTGGGCAAGGGGAGGTGTCTATAGGGATGAAGGGGGTTGTGTCCTCACTTTGAGGAATGGGGTCTGTGGGGTAGCCTCCACCTCCAGGTTGAAAGGCAGCTATGGGATTGGTGTGACCCACTTCCCCTAATTATAATCAATAGAATAGGCATGATCTGCCTTCTCAGGCCTGGAACAAATAAGGGCCCCACCCCCCAAAGTAGCAGATCATCCAATTTCTTTGTATTAGAGCCCTCCATCCAATTATAGAGAAGAATCCAATGGAGAGCGTGCTTCCTGTATCCAAGGGACCAGTAGTGCTTCCAAATCTCCACAAGTAGTGCCTTGTGGGGATGTTACTGGAAAGCAGTTCAAATCCAGACCCCAAAAGAGGTTTATTGGATCTCAAGCAAGAAGGAATTTGCTGAGAGTCCACACAGTAAAGTGAAAGTAAGTTTATTAGAGAAGTAAAGAAACAAAAGAATGGCTACTCCACAGGCAGAGGAGCAGCTCTGAGGGTTGGCTATTTTTATGGTTATTTCTTGACTATATGCTAAACAGTAGATGAATTATTCATGTGTTTTCCAGGAAAGGGGTGGGGGTTTCCCAGAACAAAAGGCTCTTCTTTCTTTTGGACCATACAGGGTAACTTCCTGACGTTGCCTCGGCATCTGTAAACTGTCATGGGGCTGCTAATGTGTTATAATTAGTGTATAATGAGCAGTGAGGGTGACCAGAGGGCCTTTTTGTTGCTGTCTTGGTTTTGGCAGGTTTTGGCTAGCTTCTTTACCACATCCTGCTTTATGACAGAGGTCTTTAAGACCATATTTTGTACTGACTGTGGAGTTCTAATTAGGGAGGGGGAGTCAGGCTGGAGGGACCGAGGAAAAGCAAAAGGAGAAAGCATATAAGCTGTAAGTCTGCCTTTCTTCATGGCCCAGGACACATAGCTCTCCTTCGCAAATAACTCAAAATGTTCCTGTGCCCAGCTATCACCAGACCCTGATAGAAAATGCAAGTTATCTCACTGCAACCTTGGCATTATCAGTACTGCAGAAAGCCCTCTCCAGTACATGGCACAAGCATCATCCTATAAAATACCCAGCAAACCTTTGTGTCTTTGCAGTCAGCTCCCCTCTCGCCAACCTGTCCATTACTTTCTTGCAACATATTTTCCTACTTTCTCTAACAAATCTGCCTTTCTTTACCTACAACTGTCTTGGTAAATTCTCTTTAGTGCCCACATGACACTGGCCCCAGATAATCACTACCTGAGACACCTGATCTCCTATCTCATCTTGTGACTGAGAATGCCTAAGCGCCTGGGGATGCAGCCCAGCAGGTCTCAGCCTCATTTTACCCAGCCTCTGTTCAAGATGGAGTCACTCTGGTTCCAATGCCTCTGACAGAGAGACCTGGATAATGGGCTTCTGTGCCCCACCTGGGGAATGTGGCTGCCAAGGTGTTGTGGGGAGGTGACCCAAGTGCCCTTGGGTGTTTCAGCTCTGGGTGGAGCTCTGTGGGTCTGCAGTGGACTGGCCAGCTAGGGCCTCCCAGTGCCTTCACTTCCTGGGTCCTGTTTGTTCAGCATTGCTTCGGGAGCCTGTCTTTCTCTTCCTTCCCCATGCACTTTCTTTTGGGAGGCTTTGAACATGTCCCTGCTCCCTCCCCTCCCCCAGCTTCCCAGTCTGGTCTGGGCTTAGGGAAAGTCTCCTGCTGGCCTTCTCCACATAGGTCTTCCCAGGCTGATTTGGCACCAGGTACAGAGGCTGATGTGCCCACTCCTTGGTCATTGGCATAACATCACCATCACATCCGGTTGGTGCTAAGCCCTGCTCTGGTTTAATCACTTTATTTCCTCTATCCCCATTCCCATTCCACTCCTGCCAGAGCCAACCAATCTAAGGGGTTTAATGTGCATCTTTTTGCATTTGTGCTTGGGTAATGTGTCTTCTTTATTTACATAAATATAATTTTATCTCCTTCTGTTTCTTACTTTTTGCACTGAGCACTGTTCTTAAAATCCCTCCTTGCTGCTATGCATAATGTACTGTTGGCTCTAATGATGGTGCAGTACTTTTGCCGTGGCATCTCCCCCACAGCTTACTGCCTGCTCGTTGGGGGGGTGGACACCCAGGTGGCCGCCAGCTCCCTGCCACCTGGAATCACTCTGCAATGAACATCCTCCCACATGCAGCTTATGAGCTCTCCTTGGAACACCTACCTCAGAGTCCTGCTGTTGAATGGCATGAGACACATGGGCCACCTAATTTAACAACAAAGGCAGGATATTATTCAGAATGCCACCTCTACCCTGTCCCCCATTCCTCACTGACCCATATCTGTACATCCTTGCCAATGCTTGGCATTTTTAGGTCTTTCTAATTTTTGCTCATTCGTAAGTGCAGATATGTCATTGTCTTAGTTTGTCATTTATTCTGGTCATTCACAATTTTGAGGATCTTCTCATGTGCTGTGAGAGCAGGGCATTTCCTCTTCTGTAAATATAGTGTGATGTTGGCCTCCTTTGCCCACACTTCTGTTGGGGTTTTGGTTTATTTATCCTGGATATTGATGCCTTGTGGAGTTTAGACAGTGTACGTATCTCTCCGACTGTCTGCCTCTATTATCTTTGTCCTTGTTTGTCATTGAACAGAAATCTTTAATCTTGATATATTCACATTCAAACTTCAGGCCAGGAGTGATGGTGTAATCCCAGTACTTTGGGAAGTCGAGGTGAGAGGATCACTTGAGCCCAGGAGTTCAAGACCAGCCTGGGCAACATGGTAAAGCCTCATTTCTACTAAAAATACAAAAATTAGCCAGGTGTGGTGGTACACACCTGGAGCCCCAGCTGCTTGAGAGGGTGAGGCTTGGCGGCTACAGTGAGCTGTGATCATGCCACTGCATTTCAGCCTGGGTGACAGAGCAAGACCATCTCAAAAACAAACAAATGATATAGTTTATGGCTTTGAAATTTTGTGCGAAAAGCTCTTTCCCACACTGTTAGAGACAGAATGCTTGTTCCTAGGTACTGCAAGGAAAAATTAGCATTCAGATAAAAAAGTTTTCTCAGCATGGCAATTTTACTTTCTGCAGAAAGGGTACTGCTCGTTAACCATCTTGCTAGAAGAGTACAATGAACAAAGGAAAGGCAGGCATATTTATTCCTTACACATGGATTCTTACTGCTGTGTCTGATCTCTGTTGGTTAGAGCCAGACCTCACAATCTAAACTAAACCTGATTGGCTAACAACTTAAAACTTTTCTAAATCGGTAAAGGCAATGAAGAACAAAGGAAAAGAGAAAGATGCTTGTAAAAGGACTTAGAAAAGTAATAACATTCCCAAATAAGGAAGGGGCATAGGCTGTGAGCTGGGACATGCCTGTGAGCATGTCCAGCATAAATATCTTGGTTAAAGTACAAGGACATAGCATATACTTATTCCCTTATATCTAACAGCTACATAGGATAGGGCTTAACAAAGCGTTACTAGAAAAAGCAAGAAGGCTTTAAAGAAAGTTAGCCTTTACAAGAAACTATTATTTCTAACATTTTTTGTTATTATTCTTTAACAAGAAGGGAAACTTTGAAGAGGAACTTTTAGCTTTCTACACACACCTAGGCCACAAGATAGTCCCTGATAGTTTCTTCCACCATCTTTAGGGTTTCACATGTCAAATTTAGGTCTCTAACTCAGCTAGCATTCATCCTTGAATGCAGCATTAGGCAAGAATCCAGTTTTATATTTTCCATCTAGTGAGCCAGTTTTCCTCACAGCATCTACTCCAGAGACATCATCTCCCTGCATGCTCCATTCCCACAGAGGCAGCACCTACCTCTGAGTTCATGCCTTTGTTCACTGGACTGTTATTTTATTTGTACCAGGCTTTTTGCATCACCACAGCTTCATGGTGATATTTGTGATATTTAGTAAGGCAAATTTAGCTCTTATATTTTAAGAGTAATTTTCCTGTTTATTTACATTTTAGAATAAGCTTATTAAGTTCCTAAAAAAATCCAAATGGATTTTTTATTACAGTTGCTTTGAATTTAAAGATGAATTTGGGAAGAATTGATATCTTTATAATATTACATAGTTTATTTTTACATTCTATTTATGGATTTAAAGTAACAAATAAAATTGTACATATTTATCATGTGTAACAAGACATTTTGAAATATGTATACATTGTGGAATGCCTTACTCGGGCTAATTAAGTTTTTTTTTTTTTTTTTTTTGAGGTGGAGTCTTGCTGTCACCCAGGCTGGAGTGCAGTGGTTCTATCTCAGCTTGTGGCAACCTCTGCCTCCTGGTGGTCCCAGTGATTCTCCTGCCTCAGCCTCCCAAGTAGCTAGGACTAAAGACACATGCCATCACACCTGACTAATTTTTGTATCTTTAGTAGAGATGCGTTTTCACCATGTTGGTCATGCTGGTCTCAAACTCCTAACCTTAGGTGATCTGCCCACCTTGACCTCCCAAAGTGCTGGGATTACAGGTGTAAGCCACCATGCCAGGCCATGCTAATTAACATTTTTATCACATTACAGACTTTCTTTTATAGTGAGAACATTTAAAGTCTACCTTCTTAACAATTTTCAAGTATACTGTCTACCTGAAATTTTGTGTTTTTTGACCATCACTGCCCCTATCTGTCCTCTCTGCCATTTCCTGGCAACCACCATTCTACTTTCTGCTTCTAGGAGCTTGACTCTATTACATTTCACACGTAAATGAGGTTATGCAGTGTTTGTCTTTGTGTGTCTGGTTTATTTCACTTAACACAGTGCTCCCCAGTTTCACCCACGCTGTTACAAAGGACAGGATTTTTAGAGGCTGTTTTAGAGGTACTCCTTTTTGTCTGTTTTATTCAGAGTATTGTCTATGTCCTTTATTAGAGTTTATTTTTTGCCCATGGAGGGCTTGTACAGTCACTTAATTCCTGGATGCTTTCTAGTTTTTGTTGTTATTGTGGTTGGGATTTTCTCCCAATTTTTAATTCATTCTTTACAATGTCAATCTAGGCTGAGCACAGTGGTTCACGCCTGTAATCCCAGCACTTTGGGATACAGAGGCAGGAGGATGGCTTCAGCCCAGGAGGTCGAGACCAGCCCTGGCAACATAGGGAGATCCCATCTCTACAAAAAATTAAAAATTAAAAAAGTTATCTGGTCTTGGTGGTGCACACCTGTAGTTCCAGCTACTCAGGAGGCTGAGGTAGGAGGATCTTCTTGAGCCTGGGAGGTCGAGGTTGCAGCGAGCCCTGATTGTACCACTGCACTCCCGCCTGGGTGACAGAGTGAGACCCTGTCTCAAAACATAAATAAATAAATAAATAAAACAACCTATAGAAAAGTTGAAAGACTAGAACGATGACCGTTCTTGTGCCCTTCACTTGGACTCATAAATTGCTAATGTTTTGCTATATTTGCTTTATGCCTCTCCCCTCATTCACAAACATTCCTTCTTTTTTTCTGAACCATGGGAAAGTAAGTTCCAGACATCATGAATAGTATATATATATATATATTTTTTTTAATGACATTTTCTAGTTGATTATGCCTGATATAGAGAAATGCTGTTGGTTTTTTATTGACCTTGAATCTGGCAATTTTGTTGTTACAAGGAAAAACATTTTTTTCCTTTCTTTTCTTTTTCTTCTTTCTTTCTTTTCTTTCTTTCTTCTTTTTCTGTTTTTGAGGTGGAGTCTTGCTCTGTCACCCAGGCTGGAGTGCAGTGGCATGATCTTGGCTCACTGCAACCTCTGCCTTCTGGGTTCAAGTGATTTTCCTTCCTCAGTCTCCCAAGTGCTGGGATTACAGATGCCCACTACCATGCCTGGCTAATTTTCTTTTTTTAATTTTTAGAAGAGATGGGGTTTCACCATGTTGGTCAGGCTGGTCTCGAACTCTTGATCTCAGGTGATCCTCTTGCCTTGGCCTCCCAAAGTGCTGGGATTACAGGTGTGAGCCACCTCACCTGGCCAAAACATTTGTTGTTGTTGTTTTTAAACTACAACCACAATTAGAATTACATTTTATATCAAGATGCTATATCTTTACTCTCTGTAATTCATTTGATATTTCTATTTTATTCTTTTTAATTTTTTAATATGTGGGTTTCAGACTCTGAACTGATTTCAGGACCCACGCATGGGTCTCAGTTCATGGTTTGAAAACTGCCACTCAAGACTAGGGGCCTGTGGTCTGGGCTCGCAGGCAGCACTCCCCAGTTACAGGCCCTGGCCATGCTCCATGTCTTCCTCTGGCAGGTGGCTGTAGCCCTGGCCGACTGAACGCAGGGGCCCAGGGGCCAACATTCAAACCCCTCGCAGACTGCCCTCTCCAGGGCTGGATTCTGAATGAGGGTCACACCTGGGCTCCCTCCTCTGCCACAGACCTGCTGTGTGGTGCTAGGCTGGCCATCACTTCTCTCAGGACCCTCTTTCCCATGCACGGGAGTCGGGCAGGGAGGGCATTTCTCAAAACCGTTCAGGCTTGGACTTCCTGTCTCTCCATAATCATATTTTCTTTTTATTTTTTGTGACGGAGTTTTGCTCTTGTTGCCCAGGCTGGAGTGCAATGGTGATCTTGGCTCACTGCACCCTTTGCCTCCTGAGTTCAAGCAATTCTCCTCAGCCTCCCGAGTAGCTGGGATTACAGGCGTGCACTACCATGTCTGGCTAATTTTTGTACTTTTAGTAGAGACGGGGTTTCACCATGTTGGTCAGGCTGATCTCGAACTCCTGACCTCGTGATCTGCCCGCCTCAGCCTCCGAAAGTGCTGGGATTACAGGCATAAGCCACTGCATCTGGCATTATTGTTCTTTCTTCAGGGTTTGAGGGAGTGAGTAGGTGTGGCATTGGGGTGGGGGAACCTAGACGGGACCTTGCCTTTGAGCTCTGCCCTCCACCCTGCCCAGCTCCACGTGCAGCTGAGATGGTGGGGGCCAGGATGCTTTCCTCCCACTGAAAGCGTGAACAATGCTATGGCTGGTTTATTTTTTCCTCCCTGGTGTGTGTTCTATTTTCAGTAAGTTTTAATTGAAATGTGGATTCAGGGATATTGTGGGAGATAGAACACTCCCAGGTGCCCCAGTGACTAGACAGCCAGATTGCTGTCTGCCTCCTTTCTTTGAAGCTTGGAGACCCGGCCTCTGGCTTTGTGCAGTGCTAGCCTGTGGACTCTGGAAGTAGTGGGCCCAAGGCAGGGTGGCTGGGGTGCTGGTTAGAGCCCAGGAACAGCAGGCAGGAGGCCCAGGCCCTTAGTCCTTGATGCCCAGGGTCTCTTCTGTACCTGGGCACAGCCTCCACATCTTTCAAGTTGGGATGATAATCATGTTTTCTGGTTTTGGTGAGGACACAAGCAAATCAGGAGCTTACTTTATAAAGTTATAAAGTAACTTACTTTATAACATGGTGTCTCTCTACATTACTTTGTGTACTTTAAAAAACATCTTAATACAGCCAGACATGGTGGCTTATGCCTGTCATCCCAGGACATTGGGAGGCTGAGGTGGGTGGATCACTTGAGCCCAGGAGTTTGAGACCAGCCTGAGCAATAGAGGGTTAGCAAGCCATTTGTGATCAGTGAGTTGTGACCTATCACACCACTGCACTCCAGCCTGGGAGACAGAGTGAGACCTTGTCTCCAAAATAGATAAATATAAATATAAATATATAGATACATATTTATGTACATATAATATTAATTTTAACATGTATTTAATATATATTAAAATTATGTTAAGATATATGCATATTAACATATAAGGTACATATTATGTTAAGATATATAAAATATAGGCTGGGCACAGTGGCTCACGCCTATAATCCCAGCACTTTGGGAGGACAAGGCAGGAGAATCACCTGAGGTCAGGAGTTTGAGACCAGCCTGACCAACATGGTAAAACCCTGTCTCTACTAAAAATACAAAAAATAGCTGGGCATTTTGGTGGATACCTGTAATCCCAGCTACTTGGGAGGCTGAGGCATGAGAATTGCCTGAACCCTGAAGGTGGAGGTTGCAGTGAGTTGAGATCGTGCCACTGCACTCCAGCCTGGGCGACAAGAGTGAGACTGTCTCAGAAATATATAGAGAGATATATAGATTAATAAAAAGATTAAAAAATTGCTAATAAAGTTATATATATAAATCTTATATAGCTCTATATCTTATAGATATCTCATATCTAGAAGACATAGATACATAAGATATATACATATATGAAACATAAGATACATATATCTTAACATAATTTTTAATTATTTTCTTGCATATCTTGTTTTAGATTTAGTTGACACTTTAAAAGAGTGACTTTTCCTGACTGCTTGTTGCTACTATATAGGAATTAAATAGATTTTGTTTAGTTTTGTTTTGTTTCATTTTTTTGAGACAGGTTCTCACTCTGTCACTCAGGCTGGAGTGCAGTGGCACTATCAAGGCTCACTGCAGCCCCGACCTCCCGGACCCAAAGGATCCTCCTACCTCTGCCTTCAGAGTAGCTGAGATTACAAATGCCACCACGCCCAGCTAATTTTTGTATTCGTTGAAGGGATAGGGTTTTACCATGTTGCCTGGGCTGGTTGCAAACTCCTGGGCTCAAGCGATCCACTTGCCTCAGCCTAGATTTTTGTATATTGATTTTTTATCTAGAGAAGTTGCTACCTTTTCTTAATAATCGAGTGTATTATCTGGAGGGTTTGTGTGTGTCTGTGGTTATTGGTGGCTTTTCCATGTGGACTAATAGTTCTTGAAGAGGTGTACTGCCCCCTAGGGGGAGATTTGGAAATTTGCAGGGGAGTTTAATTTTTTGTTGTTAGGCCAGAATTTACATAATCAATATGAATATTTTAAGGTATTTTTCTTTTATTTACCTCATATTACAATTAAAGCACTGTATTGGTTTTTTGAAAATATGTGTGTGGAGGTGTTATATTATCTAAGGATTTCATTTCAGGATGGGAGGGTGGCATTCATTTGTTACAGAAAGGAAAGTTGGATCTGATAGGGTTCTAAACTTCTGAGATTTTGAAAAATTTCTTTCTCTGTTTCCAATTATTATATTTCTGTATCTTTTCTCGTCTTGGTGTGCTTTCCAGTCCTGGACAATTCTGAACAGAAGTAGTGATGATGGGCACATCTCATCCTGCTCCTAACCTTAAGTGAAATGCTGTCAAATGCTTTCACCTCTTACTAATAAGATTTTCTTTAAAATCACTAATGGATGTTGAATTTGAATAAAAGTCTTTCCCATGCCTCTGAAATGCTCATATTTCTCTGGATGCAACAGACTGCATTGACGGGTCGTCCTGTCTTATTTACGTAGTCTGGCTGCTTTCTAATGTTAAGTGCCTCTGGAATTTCTGGAATAAACACATCTCCGTCCTGATACATTCTCCTTTTTACCTGTCACCGCATTTTGTCTGCTAGCATTTTGTGTAAGATTTTTGTTTTCATCTAGGTTCCTGACATAGGCGCATCATCTTCTCTGCTCCTGGAGTCCTTGGGGGTTTGAGCCCTTTGAGTGTCAAAGTCATGCTGGCCTCACCAGGGCCGTTGGGGTCCCGTGCTCCGGGGCTGCTCCGTGGAGTCCCGGTGTGTTGCTGGATCCGAGGGGCGGGGCGCGCCCCCTGGCGGCCGCGGGCCGCATGAGCCGGATGAGCCGGGCAGGGAGCGCCGGGCCAGGGCTTTGGAGAGCGATGCGCCACGTGGCGCCCGATGCTGCCGGGGCTGCGCGGGTACTGTGGCCTTCCCTGGGTCTGGACGCGAGTGCAACCCACCTATCCGTTTCCTTGATTTTCTATATTGCCAAGATGACTGGCAGCTGTAACTGCTTGAGGTCAGGACCACAGCCTGGTTCTCAGAGCCCCGGTCACCAAGTTCCCAGGAAGCCCTGCACATTCTCTTAACCACTATCCACCTCCGTTTCAGATCTCCCACCTCCCAAACACAATTCTACACACCTGCCTCCACAGGCTCCCCAACGCTGGCCTCCATGTTCCCATCAGCGTTTCTCTACTTTGAACTCTCTGGAACTCCCTGTTGGGTTGTCCAAGACCCACTGACCCTGAGGCCCAGACCCCAGCAAGGAGCTTGTCTCTGACCTGTGGAGGTGAGCATTGGTGGGCAGGACCCAACCAGGCCATTGGCTTTGGTGGGGGTGAGTGTGGAGGGGACCAAAATGATGTGCTGAGAATAACATGGCCCTGGATTAGTCACTGTCTGGCCAGGCCTCTGGTTTCCACTTTGATTTCTACCTCATGGGGTACTGGGACAGTGGTGGGAGGAAGGCTGCCACATGCACCTCAGCTACATGTTGACTGACTTCTGTGGGGAGGGAGCAGCGGGATCCACCTGACGACTGTCAGCCCAGCTCCAGCTCCACTCACTTGCAGAGGAAATGGTGGAAATGGCAACTCACATTTGTAGGCACACGGCAGGGCACGCTGATCCTTGCTCCCACACTCCCAGGTCTCCCTTGCTCCACTGCCCACAAGAACCCGAGTGTGGGAGCCAGGTGCCCGGGAAGGCTTGCGGCGGGGGCGGTGGAGCTGGGTTTTCGACGATGAACAGACATTCTAGCCCAGTGGTCCTCAGGTCTAGCTGCACATTCGAATCACCGGAGGAACTTAAAAAATACTTAACACGTCTTGGGTCACCCCATACCAATCAAATCGAAACTTCAGGACATGCAGCCAGGATGCAGTTATTTCCCACATCCCTCACATCCCAGCTGATTTCAGTGTGCAGCTGGGGTTCAGGTGCACAGGGCTGGGCAGGACGTAAGATACCCAGGGTGGGAAAACTGCCTTCTCAGCACGGACACCGTCACGGGTGGAGGCTCCCGGGGCTGAGGCCACCCACCCGGCCTCAGGAGATCCGGTGTCCCCGGTCACAGCTGAGCGTGGGGCTGTGCAGCGCCTTCCACATGATCAGCATCTCGTAGGGTGCAAAGCGGTGCACCAGCAGCAGCTGGCGGTACATGCAGGGGTCGAAAGAGGGCTGCCGCGCGCCGGGCAGCTGCACGCCGAAGGGCCGGATGCCCTCGTGGCCGCTGGGCTCCAGGCCGGCGCGCTCCAGACACATCCCCATGTAGGCATCGTCAATGGGGAAGAGCGGGGTGTGGTGGGCGGCCAAGCGCAGGGCCCGGGCCGTGGCACCGGACAGGAGGAAGCCGCCGCCGCTGCAGTACACTGGGTAGACTGACCCCGGGAAGAGCTGCGGGGGCACGAAGTACTTGCTCCAGCTGTCGCGGATGGGCACGGAGCCCTGCATGAGCTGGCCAGAGAACAGGTGGTGGCCGGGTGGCTGTGCCCGCAGGAAGCGGAGCACGTTGGCGGTGTGCACGAACACGTCGTCGTCGCCGCTGAGCAGGAAGCGGGCGTGCGGGCAGCGCGCCGCCAGCCAGTCCAGCAGGTGCACGTGCTTGAGCGTGAGGTTGAGGAAGGTGTCGGCGAAGGCCCACTGCAGCACGTCGCCGTGCTCGCGCGCCTCCAGCGCCACCAGCGCCGCCAGCCGCTCAGCGGGCGCCTCGTCCTCGGGTCCCGGGGTGCCCAGCAGGAAGAGGCGGCGCACCTGCAGACCCTCGTAGCTGCGCTCCTGCCCCCACGTGCGCCGGATGAGCTCGCGCCTCTCGTAGTGCGCAGGCGCCGACTTCACGGCCAGGAGCAGGAAGACGCCGCGGCCGCCTGCGCACTTGGCCGGGGCGTCCCAGAGCAGTGGGAAGTGGCGGCAGTGGCGGTATCGCAGGAAGTCCTGGATGCGCGCGGGCAGCTGCTCGAAGTCGGCCGTGGCGTTGGCTGAGGCGTTGGCCACGCACGGAGGCCCTGGGGCGAGCACCGAGGGCAGAGCGGCAGCTGCGGGAGCGTCGGTGGGGCCCTCTGGCATCTCCTCCTCTGGCGACCTCTCCTGCGGGGAACTCTCCTCTT
Organism: Cacajao melanocephalus; assembly: GCA_963573385.1. Taxonomy (NCBI): domain Eukaryota; kingdom Metazoa; phylum Chordata; class Mammalia; order Primates; family Pitheciidae; genus Cacajao; species Cacajao melanocephalus. The sequence goes on along the minus strand of CAUYLG010039432.1, from coordinate 1,440 downwards.
GCGGGGACCTCGGGGCCTGGAGGAACCACTGCTGCAGTGCCAAGAAACTCACGCCCACCAGGAGGCAGACCAGAGTCTTTGGATTCAGGGACCTGCGGCAGGGAAAAGCCATCTGTGGGGGAAACTGAGTCAGGTGAGCCAGAAGTCGTCTTTGACACCGGCAGGACGCCACCTGTACCCCGTCACCTCTCTCCCAGAACCTTCTTAACTCTTGTTAAGTGGTAAAAAGGAACCCAAATCCAAGATTACACTGACTCTCTCTGGCCTCCCACAGGCTAGACCGTTCCTCTGACCTTCGGATCTGTGTCTCTCTTTGCCTCCTGACAACTCCACCCCACAACTCGTCAGTAGGCCCAGCGGACTCATCGTCTGAGTCTCCATCTTCCCCTGAACCCATACCCTGCTGTTCCCACCTCCGTTCACCTGACTACTGCAGCCAGAAGCCCCAAACTTCTTCCTTGTCCTTCTCAGCTGCTACCTGCTGTCCGCATCCTACATTCCTCTCACTTATTCCCTCCTCTCCACCTCTGCCTAGCTTGCATCCTCTCTAATCTCTTCTCCTCGTTTCCACCAGAGTCGAGGAAGCATGAGGTAATAGCACTGGCCTGAGACCGAGAGCTGGATTCTGCCTTCCCCACTTCCATCCGCACTGTCTGAACAGTCAATTCCCATGTCTGGGTCTGAGTGTTGTCATCTGTGACAGAGTTAGTGAATTTCTACTGCAGGGTTATTGTGAGCATGAAATGAGCGTGAAGTGGCCAGTGACTGAGTGACATGGGCGATAGGACCTCATGTGTGATGTGACCTCCACGGAATCCTCTAGCTCTGCCTCTGTAGGGCTGATGGCCCCACAGGGTCGTGGGGTGTGCCTTATGCTGTGCTGAGGTGCAGGATCCCAGAAATAAAGAGACAGGACACAGAAGCACAAGGAAAATGCAGCTGGGCTTAGGGGGCTACGCCACCTATGAGCGGAGTCAGGCGAGGCCCCGAATGTCCAGAAGCTTGAGTATTTTTTGTGTATAGGTTAGGGGGCAGGGCAGTGAGTGAAATAATCTTTAAGGGTAGTGATAGGGTCGTGAGCAATAAAACAAAGGGTCCATCCCCATTAGGTTACCTAAGCTAGGAGGTGAATGATGCGCAGCAAGGGGCCCGTTCCCATCAAGGCAAGGACCGTGTGCAGTAAGGGGTCCACCCCCATTAGGTCACCGAGGCTTGAAGGTGGGCTGTGCACAGTGAAGAGGGTGCAGTGTGCAATACTTCTATCTATGGGCAAACTACTTATAAGAAGATTTATAGGCAGATGCTTTAAGTCACACAGTAGTGACAGAGCTGTCAGGGTCTATGCCACCTGCTGGCAGCTTCCAATGAGTTCTATAGGGGAATGCTTTCTGAGCAGCACAGTAGCAAGAGCCGATAAAGTTCACAGTCACCAAGGTGGAT